>ML103320.1:0-20115 GCA_003697995.1 Taxidea taxus jeffersonii
TATATATATATATATATATATACACACACACACACACATATATATATACACACACATACATACACATATACACACATATACATATTTATATAAACACACATTTATATTTATATATGTATATATGCATATATAGAGGGGGGGATAATCTTCCCCTGCAATTTTCCCTGAGTGGAAAATTGGGCAGATTCCCTGACTTTTGGTTCATTCTTTGATAACTGACAATCCTTTAAGTAGGTCACTTTAAGTCAAGAAAAAGAGTCTTGATTTGGTAATTAGAATGCTTCCAGTCCAAGATGGTAATCAAATACTTCAGTCTTCATTCTAAGGCACCAGTTTAAGACTTCTCCTCCCCCTTCCCCATGTAAGGCCTCTTGTGGCTGGTGGCTGCCTACCTTCAACTTTCCCCTTAACTTACCTCCTCCCCCCACTAGCTAACTGCTGTTTGACCTGCTGTGTGAAAGCAGGAAGCAGAGCACCTAGGAGATATGATATATGTGTACTACCTAGGTCTGGCAGATGATTTAAGTTGACTTTTTCTTGTATGGTGCTTTTAAATGTTCTTTAGAGATCCTATCATCAGAGACCTCTCACTTCAGTCCTTTTGGCCTAAACAGATACAGATGGTTGCCTATGACAACCTCTGTGTATGCCAAGATTCCTATGTTTGTCCATCTGTCTCTAGCTTCTGGTCACTGGGTCCCTCCACACCTCTAGACAGCCCTTTTGAATAAACCAAAGGCAACACTATGCTGACTGTCTTCTATATGGCCCACATCTGGTCCTAAGAAACATTTATCAATTTATCATCCCTATCGAATCTGAGAGTGCTAGCAGATCCCAAAGCATCCACCTCTGCTTTGTGGCTACTGCCTTTAATTTATAGGCAAGTGCTGGTGCAGTTCTCTGTGTTTTACAACTATGGGAAACAACTGCCAACTGCTCTGGTCCCATAGAAGCCCCTCTCTGGGCTCAAGGAAGGATGCAGCATGAGCACTAACTCTCCCTCTGGGTGGGAAGGAAGTGGGAACTGAAAAGCATAAACAAACTGCTCCTCAAGAAACCTCCACACAGGGATGCCTGGGTGGCTCAGTGGTTTAAGCCTCTGCCTTCAGCTTGGGTCATGATCTCAGGGTCCTGGGATTGAGCCCCGAATCAGGCTCTTTGCTCGGCAGGGAACCTGCTTCCTCCTCTCTCTCTGCCTGTCTCTCTGCCTACTTGTGATCTCTGCCAAATAAGTAAATAAATAAAATCTTTTAAAAATATATTTAAAAAAAAGAAACCTCCACACCGACCCTTTCTCTCTATATTCTCTCTGTATTCTCTCACTGTGAAGTAGAACTGTTCTTCAACCCTGACTTTGTACACCAAAGCTTTGTTGAAATAATTATCCTGAATGGCAATTGACTGCAAATCCAATTCTAACCTTGATAATAAGAGAATGTGTTTCACCATCACTGTCTTCCCTGCACTGTGAGCACAGAGCCTGAAACAAAGTAGGTGCCAGTAAATGTTCGATAAATGTATGAATGAATGGATCTGAAACCTCATTTGGTTGTGCAGTATATTTTTCAGACACTATGAAATAATCTGTATAGTTGACCGATGGGAGTCTCACTGGGAGAGTCATCATTCTATATTTATAAGATGCTGGGAGACTCCTAGAATTTATACACCCTAACATTTACCAATCAAGAACTTTTGAGAAAGTAGACAACCCAGGGAAAAAGTCGTAGTTTTTCAAGGAAGAAATGGATAAACATGAGATAGCCCAAGTTTTTATATGACCATGTAGGGTGTTAAATCAAAACTTCTCAGAAAAAAAATTCCACCCAAACAGTGGATGTTGCCTGAATAGTTTATTTGGAAGGCCTAAAGCTGTACAAAACAACAAAGAAAAAAATAGATCTAAAACATTTGGCAAAATGTTAATATGTTGAATATGGATGATGGACAGACGGAGTTCATGGTACTATTCTCTCTAGTTTTTTCAGTATGTTTGAACATTTACGTAACACAAATAACATTTTAAAACCGAAGCTTGGAATTTTACCCTCTTTACTCTGCTTTAGAAAGGAGGCACCAGAAGAAGAAAAAATGGAATGGAAACTATGTAGACTTTGGCATCTTATAATTAAGACATAAATACTACTAATATAGTAGTATTTTTATAGCCATAAAGCTATTCTTATCTGATAAGGAGTCAAAATTTTAGAAGCAGGAATTTTTGCTTAAAATTAAATAGATTCAGAATTATAGAAATAGAAGGATATTCAGAGATTATTTCAGCCAGTGCTCTCACTTTACAAATAAGAAAACTGATGCCCAAAAATTTGGGATGAAGTAACTATCAATCTCAGAGCCAGGACAAAAGCTAGGTCTGTACTTCTGTACTCTGGTTTCTCTTTCCTCCTGGGTGCATATGACATCGAACTAAAACTGTTAAGGCAAGGAAACTCAGGTATTCTATTTTGGTTTGCTGCATCCTTTGACCCTATCATTTCTGGTGTGTACATGTGGAGGACCTCCTTCTTTTGTGCAGTGGATTTTCCAAGACACAATGGTAGACTCACTAGAATTAGACTTAATAAAATGAAGCCCAGAGAGGCAATCATCAACCCTTCCATAGATCAGTTGTCTGAAGCTTGTGCTCCACTTAGAGAAAGCTATGGGTGGTGTCAAGTATAGCATCATCTTACTGGGTCCAGAGAGAGAGAGACTTAGCACACCTTGGCCCACTGCATCATGCAGTGGACTTTTTACACATCTCCGTCTTGCCTCATTATTTCCCCAGCCAAGTAGAATTTAAGGGGATTCCAGGGAGAATATATACTGGGTTATTAAGTGTATATAGTTCTAGGCACAGGGGTGGGAGTTTGAGAGGTACTGACTGAAACAAGGTTAGGTCTGACAAGACATGTAGTGGTTTGATTTATCTATGATCTTCCCTTTTGGTGGCCAGGAAGGACTAAGTTTCACAGGATGAACTTCCCCATTTTGGATCAGCACCAACACAGGTATCTCTTGCCCTTGTATCTGAAGGTTTAACATTCTCTAGGGCCCTAGAAAATAATACAGATTTCTGGTTTAGAAGCAAGGGGCACAGAATCAAATTGTTTTCATTCACTGTTTTGATCAAATGCCTTATGGTAGTTGGGGCATAGGGATAGGGTTCTGGCCTCCACATATCATTCAAATTCCTTCAGCCTTTCTTAAGTAAATCTATGAATTAAAAGCAATGTAATTAATACATAGTTACAGCTTCAAGTCAACTCCCCAGACTCCATCCCAATCAGCGGGCTGTCCCTAAGCCCTTCTTCCATAGAGCTGCCAATTACCAGAGCAGCCTTTAACCCAGAATATGGAATTGCTGGCTTACAGGCTGACTGTTGCCTGCTTGCAAAATGATTCTTTTTTTTTTTCAAAATGTTGCCAATATTTGCAATTGGAGAGGATTCACTTTTATAAAAATCTGGATTTTAGCTTCTTTTGAAAAATTGGACCTCACTCACCATAGCAGAGTGGCAGGAGGTGGGGGACACATTTCTGCATGGCAAAAACCTTTTCAGTTTGGAACTCAGAAGAGGCTCACTCTTCAGACAAGACATGAGCTTTTCCAGTTCATCATCCTCTTGGTGATGTTCATGAACTCTCTGGGCCGTGCTTTACTCTAAAACACATTCAAATATGTTGCTTAGAAGGCGCTTTGGGAAGCAGGTGTCGGGGCGTTTTTGGTTAAACAGGCTGCCGGGTAGATCTCAGTCAACACTGACAGTCGTCCTGTGTAGGCTGCTTCACTCTTTACCTGCACCACTGCGTGCTGCTGCTTCAAATGTTTGCGCTTTGCACGGAAAGTACATCACTGAGAGGTGTCAGCATCTCTCAAGGTGGGAAGGGTTCTGTCAGCATGTACGTCTTTTTCAGTCTTCAAGATTGGGGCTACTACACCTCTTGGGTGGTTATTTTCGGTATGGTTCCCTTTGAGGGAGCGTGGACAGTATCCAGGAGGGTTCAGAAGAGCATACATGCGTTCCGATATTATGAATGATGGAAATCCCTCCCCAAAACGCTTCTTACTGACAGTTTAGTCTCTTAAACAACTGAACCACTGCAGCGAGTTTAGAAATTTCGAAATGAGGTGCTCAAGCCACCTCAGTTGGAGACAGAGGGAGGCAGCGGAGGGCACAGAAGGACCCACTGCAGGCCTGCCCACGCAGGCGCTGCTGCATAGCGTAGGCAAGAGCCGGAGCGGGAGAGCTTTTTGCCTACCGCGGCGGACCCGAATTCCCGGACTGTGGCCGAGAGCGCTACACTGCGCTTGCGCGCAAAGCCTCCGGCAGGCAAAGAACGTAAACTGTTAACTATACCTGGGTAGGACCGAGGCTGCCTCATGAGTCTGCGCAGGCGCACGAAGCCTCCAGCCATTGGCCGGTGCGCAGGCACCCATCCCAGTCACCCTTCACATCCTGTAAACAGAGGGGGCCCGCTGGAGACGACAACTTCTGCTTCCGGGTCACGCCTTGACAGCGGCTTTCACCACCCTGCTCAGCCCTGAGGTTTGGTGAGTGCGTACCTCGCTGCGGGAATGCTTGCAGCCAGGTTCCTTAACCCGTGGCACTATGCGCGATAGCTCTTTCTCCATTCCCAGCTCGGGTTTCGTTAGTCCTGGAGACAAAGACATGGTTCCTGGCCTTGGGGGAATCAGGGCGGGGGTTGGTTAGCCTCCGGAGCTCCACAGGCGTAGATTGCTCGACCTTCTTTCATCCCCCCCCCCCCCCCCCCCCCCCCCCCCCCCCCGCCACCGGGAGACCTGCCGGCGTTGCTGCGATCTTTGCGGATCCCATGAGGAAAGTGACACCACACGTCCTCGCATTTCGTGCCCTTGCCCTTCGGCTCTGCCTCGGCAAGACGCAGCTGCCGCGAGCCGCCCCCCGCCCCCCGCCACTTCACCCCAGCAGGTGTGGTGGGATTGGGGGAGCCTCTGGCTGCTGGGCTGAGGGTCTCCTGGCCTGGGCAGAAGCCGAGGCCTCACTAGCACCAAAGGTGTTGAATGTCGCCTCTCTCCCCCTTTGCTTCTACATCGCAGTAGAAAACCCCTTGGTGTTTTCTCTGGATCCGCAGTGAAAGAAAACCAGGGAGAGAGAGCTTTTCATTTCCAGCAGGGGAAAGGGGCTGCTGTTTGGAAATAGGTCAAGCTTACATTTCCTTGACCCTTCCCAACAGTGCATGTTGTTAATGTGCCCCGAAGTTTCACTCTTCACCAGGAGCTCCCATGCAACAGCAGAGAACCACTGGTCATGTCCTGAGTTCGGAGTTCTTAGCCTGGAGTTCTTAACACACCCTGAGGCGTGCCCCGAAAATGATTGCAGGGTTTAGTTTCTTCAGATTATCATGGCCTAGAAACGATTAACAGAACCAGTTCAGTCTAAGCTTTTCACTTGAGATGTTCTGTCTTCTGCCCCCCATTCTTGGAATCTTTGGTTCAAATGCACCTCTGTTTTTTCTCCTTTTCCCTTGCAACAAAAAAGTATAAGATACAGACCTTTGTCTCTGCATGTAGTGGCTGTTAGGTTAAAACATATGCCAACTCTATTCTATCTAAAAAATTTCCAAGAGACATATAAACAAGTGTGTAAGCTTATTCATTCATAATAATGTAGGAGAGAAGAATGCCCAGTATGAATCATTGATACCTATGAATTGAACATTGTTAACCTGCATTCTATTAATTAATACTGTATATAGTTTAAACAGATAAATGGCTACTGATTAGCAAAATAGAAACTATTCAAATTTATAATATATTACTTAATGCATAAGGAGATACTCCATTACAAAAAGCAAAAATTATGTGGTGTGAAATGATGAAAATAATTTTAGGTTTTTTACCTTAGTAGTGATCATTTGCATAACATTTAATTATGCAAGGTGTGACTCTTTTAGGATTTAAAGTAATAATCTTTGCATTAATTCAACAAATATTTATTGAGAACCTGCCATGTACCAGGAACTATTGAAAATAACACTATCTTTACCCTCAAAGAACTTAGAGTTCAATAAGAACACATATTCCTAGAGAGCTGATACTGCATACTATATATTCTCTACAGTTTTTGATATATACTTTTTCATGGAAATGCTCCACCTTGTTTGCCATAATTTTAAATGTTCCCCAACTACTATATACAGCCAGAACTCTTACTAGTTAAATTTAAGTATGTTGCATTTTTTTCTTCCATGCAAGAACTCTGTCATATTGTGGTTTGGACATATATTTTCCCAAATCTATTTCTTAGTTGTCATAAATGGCCAATTATTAAAATTTTTAATTCATTTTGCCTTGTAAATCTGCTTGTTTTCCTACAACCACAAGCATATGTCTTGGTATGAATTTCACAGTTTTTTTCTGATTTTTTTATACATGACTAATTGTCCTTTTGAGATTTTTATTTTAGAATATCACCCAAATATTTCCCATGTTTTCTTTGGTGAAGACATTTTAACCTGTTCACAGATATCTCATCATTGTTAACATAGATGTATTTCTTCCATAGTCTTTTCCCTCTCTTCACACAGGTATTGGTCACTTCTATAGCCTTTAGTCAACCAGTATTTATTAAATACCTACTTTTTGTGAGATTCTGTGGCTGGTCGTATATGAATAAAAAATAGAAGACAGGGACCTTGCCTTCTAATTGATTACAATTTAGAGGAGAAACAATATGAACATAACTATACTTGCAGAGCCAAATATAACAAGTAAGCTAAAGGTGATGGTGATAGTAAAGACCACAGAATCCAGAGAAGGGAAAGTTAGTTTTGGGCATCTTCAGCCTTTGAAAAAAATCCCCTTGCTTGCCTAGTCTTGTTTGTAAACTCCACAGAGCTCCATGAGGGTCTCGGGGTCGCTTGGGGAAATCTTGTTCCAGACTAGTTCAGAGAGTAGAATTGAGGTGCTGAGGGTCAGAGCATTTTCATCCAGGTTTACCCAGCTCCCTAAGCAACTACTACAATCTGTTTCTTTATGATTCCAAAAAATTATTAATTAGTCATTGATTGCTTTGAAATCTACTTATACTGTTGGGAAGGCCTCAGAGAATTCCTAATCCTAGGGACAGGTGTGCTCAGTGATATTGTGTATGCCTAAAACTTCTTTGTTTCAGGCAGTTTGGAGCATGTGAACATACTCTAAGCCTTGATGAGTTCCAGTATGTGGTATATTATGCAGAGCATTCAGAGCAAATACTCTCTCTCAGAGCGCTTAATCCGAACAATCGCTGCCATTCGTTCCTTCCCACATGATAATGTAGAGGACCTCATCAGAGGGGTGAGTGTGCTGGACTGATGGAGAGGCCTATGGGAGGTGAAGCGGGAAAGTTCCTGGGGAATTGTGATAGATTACAGATGGGAAGCATTGACTCAGCACAATATCACAAGGAGTATTTACAGTCCTCTTAGATGTATTAACTTGACCATGAAAATACATTTTCCTTGTGTTTTGATTCTCTTTTCTTCTCCCTCTCACTTTGTGCATCCGACATTTTCTTCAGGAAGTATGTTCTGGGTAACTCTAGTCTCACATTCTTTGTGAAATCTCTGTCTGGATATGGTACATGTGGGATCCAGTAAGCTCAAAGTCTTCTATACATGTTTTACTAAGGGAAGAAGGAGACGAGCAAAGCAGAAGTGGTTTTCAAATCCTTGTGGTTTATAATAATTACACAGAGAGATATCACTTGCTATCTATCTTTTTTTTTTAAGATTTTATTTATTTATTTGACAGAGAGAGATCACAAGCAGGCAGAGAGGCAGGCAGAGAGAGAGGAGGGGAAGCAGGCTCCCTGCTGAGCAGAGAGCCCGATGTGGGGATGGATCCCAGGACCCTGAGACCATGACCTGGGCTGAAGGCAGAGGCTTTAACCCACTGAGCCACCCAGGCGCCCCCACTTGCCATCTATCTTGACAACAGCTACCACTTCTAGTTCTGTAAGGAATGTCAATCCCTAAAGTGCATGGTAATTTTTGACTTAAGAAAACATCTTAACATGTGTAACCACTGCTATCCAGCAATTGTTAGATGACTAGTGTCCTAGACGGTCTTTGGTCTTTGATATCTTTTTCTGAATATTATTCCTGTTGAAGAGAAGTTACAGGGTCATTTTTTGATCACTAGAAAATGCATCCAGATGCTTACTTTTGTAAGTTCTTTTCAAGAACTGTGGAATCCTTATTTACCGCCTGGAGCTCTCTAGCTGCTTTGAAGTTGGGTGGTGCAGCTCTGAGAAGAAAGTCACACAAACTTTTTCTCAGCAGAAGCAGTACCAGAGGATTCAGCAGTAGGAAGTTTGTCACATTCTAATTCTAGCTCTTCTGCTGAGTCATTCAGCGACTTTGGTCTGTCTTTAGGATCCCCATCCCCTTTCATCAGATGTGAAACAGAAGTACCAGCAGGGACTAGGCAGCAGAGAATGCCAATGCTAAGAGACTACTTTGAAGATGTTTATAAACAAAAAGATAACATTAACATGACCTTACTGTTAATGATGGTCATCTGTTGAATGGCAGAAAGAGCATGCCAGTTCTCCTGGTTTCAGTCTGACAGACTGAGTTTCCTGGCTTTTTCAGAGCATAATGGCCATAGAAAGTGGATTGCTTTTCCAGCTCTCCTGTTTGATTGATCCCCAGTTTCCCACTGCTTTTGCACATGAGGTTATGTCCTCTGGCAAGTTACCTTGTGGAAAACCTTAATAATTTGATCTAAGGAATTGATAGTTCCTTTCCTGCATCTTCAATGTATTCTCTTGGTGTAGATATCATTTAAAAAATAGGACAGAAAACTGGAACCAATGGTGTGTTTATAGTGCGGTCAGAGCTAGAGGCCTCTCCTGCCCTGGACTCAGTTCTGAGTCTCGTCCTGCTCAGTGAGCCAGAGCTGAGCACACTGACCGGAGTTTCCTTCTGCCCATAGGGAGCAGATGTGAACTGTACCCATGGCACACTGAAACCCCTGCATTGTGCCTGCATGGTGTCAGATGCTGACTGTGTGGAGTTACTCCTGGAAAAAGGAGCGGAGGTAAAGTTGTTAACACTGTCACATTAATGATCCACTAAAGCTTGAGCTTCACATTTCCTTAACATTTCTGTCTCTTCTCCCATCTCTTCCCACCTTCTAGCCCATGGTAACATTGGCATAGCCAGTATTAAAGCAAAATGTAATGGTAAATATATACAGTGACCTAAAGGATTTCATTCCTTTGCCTTTCTTTCTTGTCTGTGGCTCCAGGAAGAGGGAGTTTTATTTCCCCTTTCTCTCCCAGCCTTCCTTCTGGGGCTGTTTACCTTTCCATTCAGTCCTCTCATTGCCTGCTGACTGTCCAGGAGCTCTAAGTACAGAGGCCCCTCCAGTGATGAGTGGAAACCATTGACACCTGCTGCCAGACACGCACTTCTAATATCACCATTACTGGGAGATGGATCTCATTAGTTAGTCCATTGCTCAGGACTGGGTCACTGGTGCTATTTCTGCCCACTCATTATTTTACATTTGTTATGTCTTGTTCATATCTTCTTTTTAGTGTGGCTTACAGTAAGAAACATAGATTAATTTATATTGACATTAGCAGGAAGTGGCTATATTGTAGTGAATGGTTAAAAGAATGGACTCTGGATCCAGACTTCATGGATTTGAATCCCAGCTCTGTTACTTCCAGCTCGGTGACTTTAAACAAGTTACTTAATTTTTCTTTGCCTTGGTTTCCCTATCTATAAAATGGAGGTGATAGTGGTGTCTTCTTCATAAGGTTGTCAAGTGTTTAGTACGCTATCATGTAGTAATTGCTAAGTGTTTGTTAAATAAATAAATGAGCAGTTTTGACTGTAAGCAATTTGGAAGTCACATATGCTGAGGCGCTATTTGGAATCAGACGTGCCAGGAACCTGGTGTGCAGGCCCCAGACACATTGGTCAGTAAGGCTAAGGGGCCAGCCCCGAGCACCATCATCTCCACATAGCCATGCTGTTCTCTACTTATCATTATGTAGTCATTCTTGTGGGTTACCCTGGAAATGAAAGCCAGTGATCAATGTCAATGGTGAAAATACCCCGGGGGAAAAAATTTTTAGCTAAATAGAAAGTTGAGCTCAGTTAAATATTCTAGCATATTTTTATTGCATTTTGAGGGTAAGATAATATTGAAGTCTTTGTAGCCTTCAGAAATTATTAGTATTATTGATTTTTAGCAAGTCAGCTGCTATTCCAGTATTGGAAGTTCTGTGCTCTTCCTTTTACATGCTTTTATCAAGGTTCTCTTGTGACTGCACAGTGTATATTTGCAAGGGGGCTGATTGGATTCACAATCTGAGCTTTTCTGTATGGCTAAAGAGCACAGCAAAACTACATGGGCAGAGTTTGGCCTCATATCTCAGTCTGGTTGCCACTAGCCACAGAACAGAGTGAGCTGGGATAAGCAAAATAATCCAGAACCTTTGCTCTGGCTTATATATTCAAGCTCCTTTCCAATAAATATTTTCCAGAGTAGTTACGAGGATTCAGACTTCATCATCTCTTTCTTTACCCCTCCCCCTATGGTAGAGATCCTAGTGAATAATAAACAAGAACATAGCAAAAACCTAAATGAAGCAGGCCAGCTAATCAGTGCATGGAATAGAGTGCTGGTTGTTCTGAGACCCTTCTCTTCCTATTTGCTCCTAAGATCCTGTCATATCTCCTCTTGATCACCAGGACTCGCTGGGAATTGCTTGTTGACTCTCATATTCAGAACATGACATAGCAAAGGTTATGGATAAACACATGCAAGCTGCTTTTGCCTGCCCATCTTCCACTCGGTGGTCTAGCTACTGTAATGTAGTTCCTCCCTCTTTACAGGTGAATGCCCTGGATGGTTACAACCGAACAGCCCTCCACTATGCAGCTGAGAAAGATGAGGCTTGTGTGGAGGTCCTTTTGGAGTATGGTGCAAACCCCAATGCACTGGATGGTAACCGAGACACCCCACTTCACTGGGCAGCCTTTAAAAACAATGCCGAGTGTGTGCGGGCCCTCCTGGAGAGTGGGGCCTCTGTCAATGCCCTGGATTATAACAATGATACTCCACTCAGCTGGGCCGCCATGAAGGGAAATCTTGAGAGCGTCAGCATCCTTCTTGATTATGGTGCAGAGGTCAGAGTCATCAACCTGAAAGGCCAGACGCCCATCTCCCGCCTGGTAGCTCTGCTAGTCAGGGGACTTGGAACAGAGAAAGAAGACTCTTGCTTTGAGCTCCTGCACAGAGCCGTGGGACACTTTGAGTTAAGGAAGAATGGCACCATGCCACGAGAAGTGGCCAGAGACCAGCAGCTGTGTGAAAAACTGACTGTCCTTTGCTCAGCCCCAGGAACTCTAAAAACACTCTCTCGCTATGCTGTGCGCCGGAGTTTGGGACTCCAGTATCTGCCAGATGCAGTGAAGGGCCTTCCACTACCAGCTTCTCTGAAGGAATACCTGTTACTTGTGGAATAGGCTGGAGGAGACGTTTGCCCCGTCACACAGGCAACTCTGGGGGAGGCTTTTCCCTGCAGTGCTCTCTTTGTCTTGGAAAACAGGAAAAGTGGTCGTTCCTGTTGTGTGGTTTGTATTTAGAGGGAACACGTCACAACGGTAACCTCCACACCATCTTCCCTCCCCAAACCGAGCAACCAAACAAAAAAAGATCCCTCACTTTTGTTTTCTGTTTATTGCTTACGTGGCTTTTTATATTGCACCTTGCAAAAGAAGAGGTCTCCCCCTACCCTCCCCTTTAGGGAAAAAGTCAACAGTGCAATAAAATTCTCTAGAAGATGAAGAGTATTTAAAGAATGTGTTTAGTTTTCCTTTGGGAACGTGATTAAAATTTCAGAAGAATCCCTCTAGAAGCATTGTAACTGGTCAGTGAAGAAGTTTAAGAAAATCCCAGCTAACAGATGTGGCCCAAAGATGAAGAAACGACGACCTCAGATGGTGTGCAGACACACAGTCGGGCTGGATGATATGGATGATACCTGAGAGTGCCACGTCATGGAGTGTGCAGAAGGGACTAGCCCCCTCTCCCACTAGCAAAGGAAACAGCAGTCTTTGCTTCTTTTCCATGGGTGTGCCTGAGGGTTATAGTAGTTCAGCAGTGTTATTTCAGAAATAACACTGTCTTGCTGCTTTCCACATAGTAGAGGAGATAGCAGGTTCTGAGCAGTCCTAAGAACTCAATGTCCTAAGGACCTTTCTCCTAATGCAATTCTCTTTGTGAAAGCCAGTTTGCTCCAGCGGGCTTAGCAGGTGTTTGTACACCGTGGCTGAAGGTGTTTACTCCAGCAGAGGACTTGAAGGGCTGGGCTTTTCCCACGGGTCTTCATTTCCCTATAGATAGCTCACTCTGCTAAGAGTTGGGAGTTACTTTCCTTTCAGCTGTTTTGGAAAACTTTGCTTTTTACTGATCTGTACAAGACATCGGGGGACCTGAGGGTGTGGGGGAAGAGCAGTATAACAGCTTCTTTTGAGATGGCCCACCTACTCAAAAAAGAACTGCTTTAGTGAATCATACTTGGTCAACAATACTCTTTCTTTTCATGTTCTTAAACTAGAGGAAGTTGTTATTGATCTTGGATGACCCAGATGCAAATTTGAAAAACTTTTTTTTTTCTTTTCACTCATTGGGAACCACAAATAAAAATGACTGGAATCTGCTGACATAGCTAATTTGAAAACAATGTCTGCTTTTGCCCTTTTGCTGTTGGTAGGGTTTTTTTTTTTTTGCTCACTTGAAAAAAAAAAAAGAAATAAACACTTCTAAAAGCAAGTTTGGCAATTTCCACTATTCCTACTTTTCTCTACATTATTTAATCACTGGGAGTCCTGTTGGCTGGAACTCTGAAGTGGGGCTGTCACTACCCTCCTCATAAGCTGGTTTGAGGATACAGTGGTAATAGTGCTCGATATTTATTGTTAATTTCTCTTCCCCTTAAAGAACTGCACCATGAGCATTTGGCTGCTTTAATTCTGGATTCCCAACAAGCCTTCTTAGTTACTGTTTAGAACTGTTTTCAGGGTATAGAGGTAATACTTTGGACAGCCAGCAAAAGCCATGTAGTAGAGCTAATCCATCCTCCACCCCTAGTAAAACCTGGAACCTCTTCCTGCTTCATCAAGCAAGTGAAAAACTGGGTTGGGAGGAATATGTAGGCTTGTGCCAAGAGCCACAACAGGGCGCCATCCTGTCAATTTGGAGGCTCCTGAAGACCGAACTGCATGACACGGTCACTTGGCTGATGAGGAAGAAGAAGCTGTTGTTATGACACAGAACACAAATTAAGCCAAATAAGAACTGACAACTTTCTAAAGCCGTATTTCAGCCAGCCCACCAAACCAGGCCCCGGTCCAGGTGTCTCTTTCCCAGGCTTTCAAAATGTGTATGTGTCCCCACAGATGGAGTCTACCTTTCATCTAGGAAGGAGTACAGGGGAAGAGTTGGAAGCAAGAACCCTGAGTTGTCAAAAGAGGAGTAAAGATTGTGGGATGGCTGGGAAAAAAGCACCCCTGGGTAATAGGTATAGGATCAAAAGGTGAAACACAACGTCGTGTTTAGGAGAGACTGGCATACCCTACGGCCAAAAAGGATGCAGGAGGGACTGGTGTGAAACAAGGGCCAGCACAGGATGTTCTAGGATCTTTTGTACAGAGCCAAGAGATGCTGTGGGAAATACGCCAGGAGGTGGAGAGAAGTACGTGGGGTGATCGTAGGGGCTGCATTTTCCCAGGTGCCTGAGCAGAGTCTGGTCCTTAGGTTTGGCAGTATGACATCTACTTGTGCAAGTGACAACAGAGGAAAACCAAAAGGACAGTGACCAGTTGGCATTTATTAATGTAGCTATTGTCTGTCACTGCAGTAAAAGTAGTAGAGGAACCAAGACTTTGTTATCACAAAGAAATAAATAAAGCTTATTTTTAGGAAAATTCTAACTGAGTAGCTAAAATCTAGCAGTAGCACGAGAGGAGCCCAGTCTTGTGTGACAGATGAAGCTGGGGTAGAAGTCATGACAAATTCTACCTAAAAGGAGTTTCTACTCACTGTCTACCACCCCAGCTCCCTGGCCAGAGCTGGTCATGGCTACAGTTGCAGAATAAAAGGAAACCTAAAGAAAAATGCGCTAAAACGCTTGGGAATACATGGACTTGATCTGTCGGGGTGAGCTGACCATGATCAGACAATCCATGACCCTCACTCCAAAGAAGGTTAGATAGAAGTTTCTCCAGATCGCTTCCGACTGATGTGCTCCAGGTGGGCATGCTCTGAGGTGTCCAAGTCAATCTCGTACTTGGCTAGGATTTTGAGGATGGGCCTCAGCTTCAGCCACCACTGTTCCTTGGGGATGCGGTGCCTACAGAGAAATGAAATAGATGATGATTTCACCGTTTAGCACCCCAAATGACTTCTATCAAATGCTGATGGGAAGAAGTTGAGTAGAAGAGGCTGGACTTTAGGGCAAGGGCTAAGATCTGAAAGAGGTATGACTACCCATGTTAGTCCTGAGATAAAAGGATGGAAGACAGCAAACAGGTTGGGAAGAGGAGATCCTGAAACTACCGGGGAAGTAGATGTACTCACTCAAAATCTGTCTGGTCCTTCAGCTCAGTCACTGGTTGAAACACCAGAGCCCTCTTACGCATCCCTAGAACACAGCCCGAGTCTGGTGTGTTGGCAAAGATCCTCCCTGCAATAAAGGATGGTCAATAAGCTTCAGTAATGGGGAGCCAACCTCTAGGGAGGGGGCTTACCCTCTTACCCCACCTACCATTACGGTAACTCTCTTTGATTTTCCCAGACATCCAGTTCATAGCCTTGGCGCCCATCTTAGTGGCAAAATTCCTGTCAAATGGAGTTGGGCTCCCACCCTGAAAAAAGAGCCTTACACTTAGAAAGGGAAAGACTCTAATGAAGTGGCAAAGACACCCGAACATACAGAGAAAAAGGAAAGAAAAGTTCCCAGGCTTATAGCCAGAAATGGGAATCTGGAAGTCTAACTCTGAAAGGAAATCCTGGGACAGTGCTGAGAACCAGGGTGAGCTGGCACGGCGGATTTGGCCGTTTATCAGGTGTAAGAGCTAATTAGATAAAGGAGTAATTGATCTCACAACTGCCTCTTCTCACTCCACAGCTGCCAGATCCCATTGTTTACTTCTAGTCTGACTGGCCACTCAGTCACTTCTCTGTCCCTCTTTAGCCTAGCGGCTTTTATCAATCGCCATGTCAGGGACATAGAAGTGTTCCTTGTGAACCAATATGGATGGCCTTGGTAGCACCTCAGAATAATATAAAACATCATGTATATTTTCTCTGAGGTAAGTGAAAGTAGGTGGGAAGTGGGGAACAGATCGTCATACTTTATCCACTTGGATATCCACTACCCATTCCTGCAGGGGCTAACAGCAAGCTCATTCAGACTTGAGATACTGGGAATTCTTATGTGGGTAGACAAAGGTCAAATGTCCATACATAAGCAGGATCAGCTAGAGACACTGCGGATGGGGAGGCCCAAGACCACTAGTATCATCTGTGAGCGAGGCCCACCGGAGGTGGGGACTGAATGTGGATGGTAGAAAGGAATTTATTTCCCCTGGAAGCCCCAGTTCTTGGGGATAGACCCCAATACCAGCAAGGTGCCCAGACATATTTCCCAGGTTCCTTACAGAAGGCGGCACGGTGTGATGGGAAGAGCACTGGCTCTCGCCTGGGCTTGAGGAGTGGCCCTGAAAAAATTGTTTCTCCTCTCTGGGCCTCGCTTTCTTCATCTGAACTGGTGGTCCTGAACTGGAGATGATTTTGCCTCCCTGGGGACGTTTGGCAATGTCTGAAGACATCTTTTTAGTTGTTACAACTCAGGAGGGAGGTGCTACTGGCCTCTAGTGGGTAAAGTCCAGGGATGTTGCTAAGCATTCCACTGTGCACACAACGGCTACCCACAACAAAGACTTATCCAGTCCTGAACAGCAACGGTGCCAAGGCTGAGAAACTTGCCTTCATGAAGAGGATGGACTCATAATCTCTAAGGCCATTTCCAGAGTAAAGATGTTTAGATTCTATGCCAGTACAAGACTTCAGGTTCGTGCTCTGTGGTGGCAGTAATGGTCCCAGCAGACTGGAGGCCAGCAGGAGGCCCAGTGGCTACTGGGGGTAAGGCCATCTGGTGAAGGGTGTGACGGGGCATCTTTCCTACCTGCTGCATGTGGCCAAGCACATTCTTCCTGCTGTCAAAGATGCCCTTTCCCTCCTCAGAGTACAGGTTGAAAATGAAGTCAGTGGTATAGTTCTCGTTGCACTTCTCATTCCTGCCAAGTAGAAACCAAAAGCCTGCGTCTTTGGTTATCTCCCTTCCCTCCCAACCGTTTTCTGCTTTTGTAAGTTTTGTTCTTCCCTTTTCTAGCTCCTCCCATGGCTCAGGTTTTCTCCATTTGTATCCACATTCCTCAGGGTGTTCCAAACGGATTCAATCTGTGGGCTAGAGCCAGAGCCTAACTAATTCTTCTCTTCACTCAGGAATAAGCCGTGGATGAGATACCTTAACACCAAGCCCCTCTTCACAGTGGTTTTCATCTTTTGCACCAGATGTTCAACATTTGCCTGAAAACAAGAGTAAATCCTAAGCCTGGCTGGGAGCAGAGACAGTTGGGCAGGTGCACAGCTCTCTTGTTCCCCACCAGACCTCTCCAGAAGGGGAGAGGGACATGGAAGACAGTTGTTTACAACCCTGTGTCTAATTCCCATAAGAAGTTCAGTGTAGACTGAAATTTAAACAAAGATGGCAAAGGAGACAGGCAGAACTGAAAGAGGGCACATCAGAGACAGCTTTGGCAACTGGCAGTTTGCCCTTCCCCTCCTCCCAATGTCCCTTTCCAGGGGTTTCTGGTTCCCGTCCCTCAGAGGGCTGACTTGCTCTCAGCATTGGTCCTTAAATGGTTTGCTTGTGTGTATGGCAGTGATTCACCTGGGAGGAACCAACCAGTTCCTTCACCAGGGCTTTGAGCTGGGGGTAAAGGAGGAAGACTCTCACCTCCATTCCTGGCAGGGGTCGGCTGGGTTCTTGGATTAGGGAGTTCCCTCAGCCTGCTGCCCCTCCACTTTGTGGCCTTTCTTTCCTCTAGTGGACTGAGATCTTGGAAAATTAGGATCATATGGTCCCTCTGTGAACAGGAGTCCAAGTTCCCCACCCTCCAGCCCTGGAAGTGACGGGGAATGGAAGAGTCTGGAAGCAAGGGAAGTCCAAAGGGGTGGCAGGATGCAGTAGAAAGGCTGACTTTCTCTGTTGGTTAAATCCTCTACTCACTCGTTTAAGTTTAGAAAAGGCTTTTAACCTGTCTAAATCTTTCTCATCTATAACATGGAGATAATGTCTCTTTGCATGTCTGTTTTGAAAATAAAATGCAAAAACACATTGGAGGGGCTTAGCAATATGCCATCCTTCAAAACCGACACTCCCGACAACAGGAGCCGAGGGCACATGTGAGCTTACACCAGACAATGCCTGCGTGCTGCCCTCTCCCGCCTCCTCGCAGGGCCCCACACACAGGGCAGCTGTCCTCCTCTCGAGCTCGCACAGTTCAGGTGGCTGCAGGCACAGTGAGGACAGACGGGGGCAAGAGAGGGCTACAGTACAGGCTCGGGGTAGCAATCTACCTGCAGGTCCCGAATGGTGAAGGGCTCCTCAAAAATGTAGGCGGCATCAGCCCCAGCTGCCAGGCCGGCCATGGTGGCCAGGTAGCCGCAGTAGCCGCCCATCGTCTCGATGATGAACACGCGCCGCTTGGTGCCTGCTGCTGACTGCTTGATGCGGTCACAGGTCTGCTGAGACAGTGGGTCACAGTTAGAGAGACGGGCCTGGGCTTTGCTGCTTGTCACTTCTCTGGCCCTTGCCACAACCCCGCTCTGGAATGCTCTCCTCCCCAGGCAGGCTGGGCCGCTAGGCCTCATCAAGTGCTTGCCTTCAGGGGTGGCAGGCACATGGGCCCACCAGGCTGTGGAACCCTTCTCCTCGGAAAGAGGCTGCACTCCTCCTTTCTGTTGCCCAGGGTGGGGAAATTAGGCCCTAGACACTCAGGAGGGAGAAACCATGGCATGCAGAGTATTGGTGCCTTTCTAGGTTGGAGACGCCTTGGGGAGAATGAGCCCCACACATGTGGTCAAATAAGGCCTGCATAAAGGCTTATGCTTCCAGAAGCACTCTTCAAGCACTCACTTGGTTGGTACCTAAAAAGTAGCTCATTTTCTAGGAGCACATGCAGTCCAGGGGCTGCAGTTCCGACCAGAGGCCTGGGAGGTGGCAGCAGGGTCTCACCGTGCAGATAGTGTTCAGGGCTGTATCAGCCCCCACGCTGAAGTCCGAGCCGGGGACATTGTTGGAGACCGTAGCAGGGATGACCACAAACGGGATGCATAGCTCATCAAACTGCTTCCTGCCCTCCATCAGTTCCAGGCCCCCTGTGTAAGCCTGAGAAGAGTGGAGGGCAGCGATGAGAGGAGAGGGAGAGGTGGGAGACGGTGGGGAGGAAATGGGAGGGCACTCACCTCAAAGCCCCCAATGATGACAAGGCCCTGAATGTTAAATTTCGTGATGTTGGCACTGATCTGCTCGAAGCTCTTCTTGGGGAGAGTCCTAGTTGAATAGGGTGGGGCAGGGGTGGGCAATGAGGTGATGGGATGTGGAGAAGGGACAGCAAAATCGAGGAAGAGAAAAGCCAGAATTAGAAGAGTGCTTTATGTATAATTTCTTGACTTGTGCCCCCTTCCCTATGCCACCTCTCACCACTGTCCACGGGTCCACCTTGGGGCTTTATGTGCCCAAAGCTGCCAAAAGAGGTCTGCACGGGCATGCCTGCCCCCAATGAGGCCACTGTGAGCTTGGGGACCAAAGTCCCAGATGATAGCAGTGTAGACGCTGACCTAATGAACTGACACCCATATTCAAGGGACATATTTAGGGGTGACTAGGAGGAGTGCTCCTATGATGCCCCTTACCTTTTCGTCCCAAGTTTGGAACCGCCTTGGCCAGTCCAGCCCCCTACATAGCTCCAGCCAGCTTCCTCAATCTGCAAGAAAGGTCACACAGGGGTGCACTGTGGATTGACACCTCTTCCCAAGTTCTGAGCCCACCCCAACAGCCCCTGGTGGGAGAATGAACGCCAAGCATCGGCCTTTTCCCACCTTGATGAACTTCCTCCACCATTACTGCTCGTCCACAAATATTAAGCGCCTACTTATGCCAGACACCGTACTGAGCTTTGGGATAGAGAATTAAATAAGGTATGTGATCTG
Organism: Taxidea taxus jeffersonii; assembly: GCA_003697995.1. Classification (NCBI taxonomy): domain Eukaryota; kingdom Metazoa; phylum Chordata; class Mammalia; order Carnivora; family Mustelidae; genus Taxidea; species Taxidea taxus. Next base: position 19,331 of record ML103320.1, read on the forward strand.
CAAATGGTTCGTTTCAGTGGCTCCTGCCTGTTCATACTGCTTTAAAATTAAGTATTTACTTCTGTTCAAAACCTTAGAGGAAAGCAAGGTAGAGAATGGAAGGGGAGGTGGGGGGGTGGGCAACAGAAAGGAGAACAGACAGGTCATCCCTGCTACACTTATCCTCCCCACGACGGTTCCTTGGCCCCAGAGAATGTGCCCTCTGTCCTTTTAGTCCCCATACCTGACCCTTGGCCAGGCCCTCGAAGCCATCATGCACAACCAGCACCCGGTTGCCTTGGATGAGGCCAATTCTCACAGTGGAGCGCACGGCAGCGTTCATGCCTGCGGCCGGGGCCCCCACATTCATCACAGCCACTGTGTGCGTGCTACCCTGGGAAGAAGAAAGCAGAGAGGGAGTGGAGCAGAGACAGGGACCGAAACCCCAGCAGAGGGAAGGGGGAAGGTCCATAAGGGGAGCTCGACCCTGAGTCCCTGGTGGTCCCACAATCAGGACCCGTGCCTCTGGATAACACCCCCCTTACCCTAGGAACACTGGCATGGCCTGCTCCCTCATGCTAGGGAAGCAAAACTCTATCACGGATCAATAAGCAAAGCTCTGTCCCTAAGCCCACACATCACTCGTTATGTAACAAATGAGAGCTTCCAAAGCATGATCCTCGGGCCACGTGATCTTTATGCCATTAAACCTGGGCCCCTACCCCAGATCTAAATCCTCTCTGAGGGAAGGACCCAGCAATCTGCATGTTTAATAAGCAGCCCACGTAATTCTGATATACACCGAA
>ML103320.1:20515-74273 GCA_003697995.1 Taxidea taxus jeffersonii
TTTTTTTTTTTTTTTCTTTTTTTTTGCTTCATTCCAGTATCTAATTTATATAGCTAGGGAGCTTCTGGTCATTCCCTCACCGGCCTCTCAGCTTCATGGCTTCGTCAAATTTCCTGTCGTTCATGGCCTTGGTCACATCCTTCGTCTGAGGGAGGAGCACAGCGAGAGTCATGACTACATGGCAGGGCTCTCCGCGGCTGGATTTCTATCCCATGGGATCACCCAGCCCATCTCCACGATTATGACTGGATCGTGCCCACCAAGCACCCCACCTGCTCCATGCCCTCCGACCTTGCCCAGGAAGAAGTATCTCTGTCCTCAATTTGGGGAGGAATGAGCAGCCAGAGGAAGGAGCCGATTCAATGCTCTACTTACTAGAACATGGGCAGAGTGGAGGAGTGCTCAAAGAATAGCATCTCCCTCCATGCCACGCCCAGGCCACAACTTCAAAGCAGCCTCTAAACTGAGTAAAGGAAGATGATCACCCAGAGAGTGCAGACAGGAAGAAAGGCCAGTCTCTGCCATGTGTTTCCCAGCTACTGAATTCTTCTACATGAGCCAGAGCTTTTGCTCTTGGGCTTCCAGAGACACAGTTCCAAGCAAGGCTGGAGTGTATCTGTGCAGCAGGTGGCTGGGACTCCCCGAGTCTCCAAGAGAAGCAGGGCAGGAGACGGGGGGCCCTCAACCCTGTGCATGCAGACCAGCCCCAAGAATGGGCCGGACCCCCGAGCTCCCAGCCGCAATGTCTGCTCTGTGGTAGCAGAGGAGCAAGTCCTTCATGTAAGAGCCACCTCTCCCTGAGTACTGAGCATTTTCCAGGTACTGCAGCAGACCCTTTACAAATCGTCCCTCCATTTCTTCTACTAGCCCTCAGGGTGAGCGTCAGAAACCTCGTGTTGGTTCAGAGGAACATGGTCAAGGTAGATACTATAGAAACATATAAGCTGGCCAGCCGGACCTTACTACTATCCCTGCTTTTCATAGTGTTTGGAGAGCTACCGCATTCCTCTTCCCACAAAGATGTGGCGAAAGCAACTGAGGTTGGATATTATGTGATGTTGGGTCTCATTACTTGGTGGGATGCAGCATCTGTCACATTCTTTAGGAACACTTACAGAAGGGGACGCTGAGGTTCAGAGAGGAGACCACTCCCATACAGAGCCTACCATGTTCTTTCCCCATATGACTCCCCTGCTGTCTTTCCATCTGCCCCTTGCTCCACTGGCCTTGGAAGTGGGTCTCTTTCCCTCTCAGCTCAAAGACAGGCTCGGGGCTATTAGGAAGTGGGGCTGAGGTCAGTACTTACCACCTGGACACACTCCATGAGGGGCAGGCGCACAGCCTGGTTACCAGAGAGGCTCACCACACAGGCTGGGGTGTCCGGGGTCCCCTCCAGAAGTGCCATCACAGCTTCCACACCCATCCTGCTGCCCTGCAGGAGCCCAGGGAGCAAAGGCAGTCTGGTTCAGGCCTCCCAATCTGGACTCAGCCTGGAGAGCCAGGGCACTCGATGCCCATCCAGATCACAGGGCTGAGCCACGTATTTGAGGACTACAGTCAAGAACTTACTGGGCTTTCCCTCTCTACTCAGATTTCATCTAAGCTTGATGATTCCTCATCCTCTTGCCATTTGAATTCTATGATTCCAGAGAAACATGTCCACTGTAGTAATCAAGGAGGTTACTGAGGCTTGAAAATATTCCCTTCTTACTGATAAAATAAGGAAGAGTATGGTGTCTCTCTTCCAATGAAAATAGGATAAGAGGGTTCAATCTGAGAGTCTGAAGTTAGATCTTAATAATGGTGTTAATGCTCAAAGCAGAGATCTGAGAGCTCATTGTTTGGGGAGCATAGAGTTTCCCACCAGTTTTTGCAACAGAAGAGAACTGGTACATGTATGGGAATGGGTCAAGGGCCAGTGCTATAAGAGGCTGGGGGCGGGTGGCATGGTCAGCGAGGTGCACCCCTGTCACGGTGAAGTGCAGTTCTGTAGACTATGGGTTCTAACATGTGAGGGCCTCATAACCCCATGACTTACCAGGATTCGGTCAAAGGCTGACGGGGTCCCACCCCGCTGCACATGCCCCAAGACAGTGACCCGAGTGTCATATCCCAGACGCTTTACCACCAGCTAAAGAGACCAAAAGAGAGACAGAGAAAGGGATAAAGAGTCAAAGGCTGAAAACAAGTAGAGACTAAGATAAACCCAAATGGCTTAGCCTCTTATCTTGTCATAATTCCTCGGACACCAGGGGGCAGGAAACATGGGACGACTAAGGTGAGAAACTAAGGGGAGACTTAGATCACTAGGGAAGGGGGCAGGGGATGGTGTCCAAGCCCTCTCTGGGTTCTTCCTACTAACGTTCTTGATGTCCTCAGAGGTGATCGGTTTCCCATTCTTGTCGATCGCACCCTCAGCCACAATGATAATGTTGAGACGAGAACCACGGGTCCTTGTCTGGTCAAGAGCAAAGAGAAGAGAGCTCAGTGGAGGGAAACTGACGGATGGGAAGGCAGCATCAGTGGAACAGGAGAGGGTTTTTTTAAGGGAAAAATAAAGTACCAGTACCTCACTGAGCCGGCGACAAAGATGTTCCTCCCAGTCATCATCTGGCGGACACTCAGGAATAAAAACCCAGTCAGCCCCGCAGGAGAGGGAGGTGACAAGGGCCAGGTATCTGAGATGAGAGGCAGAAGCATCACGCTAGGAGCCACACTCCACGAACAGCCTCACCCATACCCAGCAGGTCTGCCTGTCCCCATAATCAGTGGAAGGTCTGAAGGTTCATGGTTTCCTTCTTGGGGTGAGGATAAGAACGCCATTGAGACAGCTTCTCAGTGGGCCTCCGTCCCTGAGGAGCACCTTCTAGTCATGCTCACCTACCACAGCAGCTTCTAATCTCAGAGCACGGTGTGTCCCTTCACACTGGAGTATGCCTGGGCCCATACACACAGGCACAACCCCACATGTGTGGGTAGGTGGGGGGGGTTGGGCTGGAAGCAGGGAAGCAGAGGAGCACGTATATCTCCAGATCTGCTATCCCTGGGAGACCTCTTTGGACTCTCTGGGGAAGAGAAAGCCATTGCTGGCATTGCAGAATCAGTGACTCCAGATGGGGATCTTACCCACAGTGCCGGCCCATCACTTCCAACACAAACGTCCTCTGGTGGCTGCAAGAGAGAGACAAAAGGCTTACACAGTCCTCAGGTCCCTGTGGCCAGGATCAAGTCGCCACCCACATCCAAGCCATGAAAGCTCCCTCAGAGATGCACTTATGCTTCCAACAGGCTTCCAACAAGCTTCCTGATAGACCAGGGAGACCCAAGGGAAACACGTCAGCCACAGGGTGGCTAAAATACAGCAGTATATTGTGTCAGTCCTATGGCTCTGTTCCAGGGAGCGAGAGGACCCAGGAAGGGAAGGGAAGAAGTGAGGTCTTGACTGCCCCGGAATCTCCGAGGATTACCCTGGGAAACTGTGACCTTCTGTCCTCCTGTTCTCACACTCTCTGAGCAGTGGCAGTGGCCGCCACAGTCACTATGACATGGCTAAAAGGGTGGCTGAGATTTGGGGTTCCCTGGATTCGTCTCAGATTGGCCCCTAATCATTTGGGAACCCCCCCGGGGTATTAAAGCCCTCAGAGCTACAGTGTGGACAGTGGGCTAGACAGTGACAAGAGGCAAACCCGCAGCATTTAGACGGCGAGGCAATTTCGGGGCTCCAGGGATAACTCTTCGTTAAAAACAGCATTCTGGCCCCATAAAACTGGTTGTTAGGGTCTACAGCTCCAAAGCATTCATCTTCCCTAGACCCCAGCCCTTCAGCCGGTCCCAGCTGCCACCCTCCTAGGCTGCCCCTTACCTCTGAGCAGTAGTGGTGATGGCGTCCACGATCTCTATGATACGGTGCAGGGCGGAATCAGTGCCGATGGTCATATCAGTGCCACAGAAGTCATTGTCAATTGAGCCCACCAAACCCACAATGTTCAGATAGCTGGACTTTGTAGCCTCCTCTGCTGTGATCTTACCTGACAAAGACAAGGAAACCAGAAGCCACCGGGTGAGGTGCCAAAAGAGCAGGTGACTGGGGAGGGAAGCACCTGCCCAATGGGAACCATAAGCAATGGCAGAACAAGGAGGCCAGAGACTGTCCATTTGAATCTGGGTAATGACTTCCTCCAGTGGGAGGATGGGGGTATGTGCAGGCACACAAACCATCTTTATGACAATGTCTCACCTGCTTTCTGGAGATCACTCAGTAAGTCACTCCACTCAGAACGGAAGGTGTCAGCCCCAGTGAGGCTGCCATCACCCCCAATGACACACAGATTGGTAATCCCACGCTTCACCAGGTTGTGGGCAGCTCGCAGTCGCCCCTCCCGGTCCCGGAAGTCCTTGCACCGGGCACTTCCAATGACTGTGCCTCCCTGTGGGGAAGAGGTAGAAGTCAGCTCCCCAGAGGACACGGCCAAATTTGGGCTCAATGTGCTAAGATTTCCTCCATTCCAACACTGTGATGGGCTGTCCTAACCATGTGCCTTTCTAGAAAGAGCCCTGACATCCCGAAGGGCCATCTGTCCTTTCTAGAAGAGAGAAATGATACCGGCTGAGCTATCATAGGGTTACTCCCTATATTCTGCTATACCTCTTTGAAGACTAAGATCAACCCATTCCATTGAAGACTTTGTCATCAAAGTGATTATCCTCAAGGAGAGCAAAGGAATACATACATGCAGTTGGCTTTTGGAATAATCTCCATCTTTCACAAGAAATAGCACTGGCTTCAGTCCTGGAAATTCTCCCTAACAACCCGACTTCATCCGACTGCATCCAAACTATTCTTAGGAGTTCATCCCAATGTGCTTGGTAGCACCTTTTCCCTCTTGAACTCACTGATTTCTAATTGTAACCAGGCACCGCCAATTTCCTCTCTTCTCCTCAGGCTATGGTGCTAGTGAAAGGAGACACAATACCTAGGTATTCACAGGAGAAATAGCTGTGAGTATTCCCAGGGGCTTATAGATACCCCCAAGAGAGCTAAGTAATTGGCTCTATGTCTTTGGGAGTATTAATGGAGAATTCTGGCTCATTCTCAGACCACTTTACTGCACGCATTATTGCTTATAGAGAACCTTCACGAAGCACTACACATTAATTTTTTTCCCATGGATTTTTAGAGGATTGAAGTAAAGAATGGGGATACAAATGTAATTTGCAGATTTTTCAGTAAATCAGAAAATAGGTATATGACTTAGAGAAAGTGGCGCAAAGGGTTCTGGATACAATCAGCATAATCTTAGGGTGTTTTCTGGAAACTCTGAAATGCTATATTGGTTCCTTTCTCCCTTAAACACTTTGGTTTCAGGTGACCTTATCTCCATCACATGAGGACTGGCAGACTTCAGCTCTACTTCTGGCTCTGGCTCCAGTCCTCTGGTAAAGTTATTTTCATGGCCAGGTCCTGCTTACGTAGTGGCTCCTCAAGTCCTGCCTATGACCTTTCTATAAAGAGCAAACTGTCCTGTGACCGCATTCCCATCCCCATGCCACCCTAGGAAAACAGGGACATATTTTCAGACTCAAAGAGTAAAGGGCAGTCGTGGCACCTCTCTTGTCATAGAACCCTTCACATCGAGCTACATGGTGGGGGGGTGGGGCTTGGGCAACCATGAGGCCAAACCAGAGTGGGGTGCAACAAGGACAGGACAAACATCGGACAGGAGTCTTCAGGAACATACCAGCTGCAGCATCATCGAAACACTCTCCCAGGTGGCCTCCCTGATGTGATCTCCGCCATCCACCAGGCCTTGGTAACCCTGTGGGGCACATTACACCCATTCAGCCTCTGCTAGGCCAGTTCTCCCTAAACCCCCACGATTAAGACAGGATCCTGGGAAGAAGTTCTCAGAATCAAATCACCTCCTCCCATTACTGTTCCTGGATGCCCATGACACTGTCATATTTAATACAGTCCAAGGAAGAAGACATCAACTTTCAATACTCTCTTCTAGTTTCTTACAATCTCAAAAGGACAGGATGTCCTTCCTGACATTTCATCCTAATTCCCCTTGCTTCTGCCTCATCCCATGTCCTCCAATCTGCTTCCCAGGGAACTAGATAACAGATGGCTTTGATAACAGCAGAGGGAAAAGAGAAGGGTATTGGAGGGTAGGAGGGAGAGAAGTGGGACTTGAAAAGAGGAAACTGGGAAGAAGGCAAATAAATCTTACAGAGTGAAGAGCGGACAAAGAACAAGAGGGAAGGGAGAGGAGTTAGAGCCTCAGAAGGTTCAGGAAACTACAGAAACCTGATGAGACTCTTCCCTCCAAAGGCTCTATCTCTGGATATTACTCTGAAATGAGTTACTTCTCTCTTTAAATTGGACAGGCACCATGAGGACCCAGTCTGCAGACCCCTAGATCCCACCATCATTATTGAAGACTGGAGTGGCAGGGGATACTCATGGAGACAAGAAGCCAAGACAGGTGAGACATAGCATGTAACTGGGAGGAAAGGAAAGAGGAAGTAGGGAGGGAGGAGCAGAAAACAGAGAAAGAACGATGGAGAACAAAGTAGAGAACCAACCTCATGGACAAAGAAGACACGGGCACCAGTAAAGATACCAACTCGAACCACAGCCCTGACAGCAGCATTCATACCTGCAAGGAGGGAGGAAAGAAAATAGGAAGAAGTTAGTCCTCAGAAAAGCAGCCTGAACTACAAGATATGACCCAGTCCTTTTCTTAGGCTTTTCTCTGAATCTAGAATACTTCTCTCCTCCAAGTCTTCCAGCCTCCCCACTAACACTGAATTACCATATTTAGTGTTTATGTAGCTCCAGATATCTCTCCCTTTCCCCCAAATCCCATCTTTCCTAAGACCTTTCCTCGGCAGGGCAATCCAGGGAATCATCATCTTGAATGATTACTGTAGTGTTAGACACTGCTAAATGCTTATCAAACCTCATCTCATTGACTCCCATCCACAACTCTGAAGCTGCCTTCATTTTACAGATTTGGAAACTGAGGTCCAAAGAAGGCACAGTCACAGAGCCAGTATCTCCACTGGGAGAAACAATTAGGACTAACACTAATTAGGACTAAAACAGAGAGGAGAGCCTTTCCCCTTTCTCCCACTTAAGTATCATTCTTTTCCAGTAGCTACTCAGTGGCAAGAAAGGTCTCTGCCATGGACACCATGGAGGAACCACCCCGCCACAACACAGGACACACGGTGGGAGCTATAAAGGCCACCATATTAGAACCAGTGCTACTGATAACTGTGCGAAGTAAGCAGGGCTTCCCTAGTGAGAGATGGAAGACACTCCCGTGTCTTGATCCCAGTAAGCCCCTCCAACCTTGTAATGGGAGGAGGGGCTCGCCGTGATGCTCCAGGAATCTCAAAGCCAAGACAGATCAATTTCTTGTAAACCATTTGAACCACCTTCCCTCAGATACCCCAGTTCATTTTTTTATTTCAATCTAAAGTCTATTCCTATGGTCCTTAATCCTGCCTAGAGAAATACCAGATTCCGGTGAGTACTAGGGAAACCAGTAGTTAGAAGAATCAGCAGCAGCAAACTAAAATCCATAAAGAACTACTGAAAAATCCCAAACTACCTAGAATGGAGCAGAATAAAAAAGACCAAAATGTCTGGGGGCTTTTGGGGGGTGCGGGGCAGTTTGCAGGCTGACAAGAGTTGGTATTAGATGGCTATAAGTGCCAAATCAGATCAAAGGGCCGTTCACTCACTGAGCAAATATTTATTGAATACATGCTCCAGGCACTCTATAGGCACTAAGGAAATAGTAGTGAATGATATAGTCTAGGGATATAAAATTAAGGGACTTGGTAATGGTCCTCAAGACTTGCAAAGAAGGGGAACCTGGGTGGCTCAGTGGGTTAAAGCCTCTGCCTTCGGCTCAGGTCATGATCCCGGGGTCCTGGGATCGAGCCCCGCGTCGGGCTCTCTGCTCAGCAGGAAGCCTGCTTCTCTTCCTCTCTCTCTCTCTCTCTGCTTGCCTCTCTGACTACTTGTGATCTCTGTCTGTTAAAATGAATAAAATAAAATCTTTAAAAAAAAAAAAAGACTTGCAAAGAATATAATATGATTACAACATGGATCCCTACGAAGGAGATATGTACAAAGCACAGTGGGAACAAGGAAAAGGAGCATCTCAACTGCCAGGAGGAAGTCATGACAAGTTATAACAGAAATGACAGCATTTGACCTAAGACCCAAAGGACAATATCCTTATAAATCTTTTTTGTCAGCTGGACACTTTGGGTGAGTGTTCTAGGCAGGAGAATAGCACAAATGAAGGCAAGAGTCAAGAAACAACCTTAGGTGGATGCCTGGGTGGCTCGGTCAGTTAAGTGTCTGCCTTTGGCTCAGGTCATGATCCCAGGGTCCTGGGATTGAGCCCCACATTGGGCTCCCTGTTCTGCGGGGAGTCTGCTCCTCCCTCTCCCTCTGCCCCTCCCCTGGCTTATGCTCTCTCTCTCTCTGCATGAGATGAAGCCACAAACAGTTGGGCAGACATCCGGATGCCACATGAGGAACTATGACTCTTATTCTGTAGGCCAAGGTTCGACTGGAGATCCATGGGTGGTGGTTTCAGGGACTTCATGAACCCCATGAAACTACGAAAAGTGTTCTGGGCACAGGAATTTCATTTGGGAGAAGGTCCACAGTTTTCATATGATACTTAAAGGTGTCTGTGACCTAGAAAAAAAAAAAGTTGAAAATGATGGGGAATCTTTGCAGACTTTCGAGAGCAGAGAGACATGATGCTCTGTGCATATCAGAAAGATCACTGTGGCAGCAACATGGAGGATGCAGGGATAAGATGGCTCTCAGGTGTCGTAGGCAAAAATGATGGAGAGCCTGGACTGGGAGAGTGGCACTGGGGACAAAACGGAGACACTGGATGGGAGACACCTCAGAAGCAGCACAGCTGTGTGGTTAGATTTTAAGGTGTTGGAGAGGGGGATGGAAACGCCCCAGGATGACTCAGGAGCAGGGTACAATGATGGTACAATTAACAGAGTGGAGGCGGGTTTTGAGTCAGACAGGTGGGGGTGTGGACAACACATTCATATTGGGAGACACTGAGCTTGAAGTTCTTGTGGGACATCCACGTGGACTTGGAAGAGGCTGTCTCAAGAGAATATGTAGAATCCAAATGGGAAAGACAAAGGATGGAACCCAGAGGAAAACCAATACTGAAAGAAAGGGCAGGGGAAAATGAGATCCAGGAGGGAGACTGAGGAGCCGCAATAAAGACAGATGGAAAATCAGCTTAGCAATGTCTTGGAAGGCAAAGGGGACAGTTTCAAGAAACTGGAACAATGCCGAAGGCTCCCAAAACTGATCTCAGGTAAGAACTGAAAGATTTGGCTTGCCTATGAGAGGTCCCTGGTGAGCAGCGCTGTCAGAGTCTAGAAGTCTCGGTTCACATTCTCAAATTGAAGGGATCAAAATGGAAAAATCTGTGATGGGAGCAGGCTTCTCAGAAGTTTTAGGAAAAGCCTGTGTTTATGAAAAGAGCAAAGTCAGAGTCAATGCATAGCCATCTGTGCTTTAGGAAGGTGGAATAAAGTCTATAAGATCAGAATAGAAATGACTATTGTTTATTCATTTTCTAAATTTGACAAGGCCTTTGGGATTCTCTTTGGAATACCTGGAGTTCTGGAGCACGAGCTGTAATCTTAAGAAATAAGGGAAAAACATTCTGAAATTTGTAAGTTAGAACGCTGTTTCCCACTCCCAAACTGAGTAAGGGTAGGGGAAAAAAGACTTAAGAAAAACAAATGACTTAAAAGGTTTTAAGTGTAAACAATGGCTGTCAAGTAGGAAATAACCAAATCCATTGGGCAGAAGAAAATTCTTTCTCTTCTCTCCTCCCTCTACCTTCTTACCCCATCTTATCAAGCTCCAGAGGTAATCCTTCCTGCCTCTAAGGTGGACATCTATTTTCCTAGAAACCAAGTTTTAAGACTCCCTTCGTCCCATATACCTGCATCTCAAACCCCCAGTTCCCTAGAAATCACAGACTGGGATGTATACTAACTTTTACTAGGGAGTCCCAGTAATTCTTTGGGCTCTGCTACTTCACATTACTGGCCTATTCTGGCCCCATACCAGTCCTGACCAGGCTCTCCTTGGCTGTTCCACATTGCCCTAAATAACCCTGTGTTCACAGCTGTCTCACTTATGAGAAGCAAGACGAAGGATAAGATTACAGGCACCACCCAGGGGGTATTCTGGGTACAGCGAAGAGGGGCTCTGGAGAACATCAGAGGCACGTACTCTGGAGTTTCTAATTACAGCCTGTAGGGAAGAGGCGTTGGGGAGAACTATGGGTGATGGGTCCCTATCACATGAGACAGAAACAAACTAATAAAGGACTTGGTCACTACTTTTTTGAAAGCAAATGTTAAAAAGTGTCTTTCTACCTTAACTGAACTCTGAATAGGAAAAAAAAAAAAATCCTTTAATTCCAACATGAGAAATAAATGTTAGACCTGAATTACACTTCTGAATATGTAATTCAAATTATGAATCCTAGAACAGCAATCCAGAGAGGTCATCGAATCCCTGTTCCTGTAAACCTCTAAAACCTTTGCCAACAGGATAGACAGGCATTCGGAATGGACAGCCCATCTGAGGACATAGGGCCAGAGCAGACGACTGAGATCCTTTCCAGCAGAATAAGCCAATGTCAGAATGCCCAATGTGGTATGACTGAGCAGAGCTGGGGCCATTCCTGGGCTGAAGCAGGAATTAGGATTTGTATCTACTCAGCCCAGCTTCTGAACTCAGGCTGCTTTCTGGCCTCTCTTCTACTTTAAGAAGTTATGAGCTTTGCTGAACTCAGGGAATGACAGAGCTGTGGCCTCTCTGGATTTTACAGAGCCCGATCTCACTCTCCCATGTGGCCCACAGCCTCTGGGGAAAAATCATTTCTATGCTCTGCTCTCCCTGGAAAACTAAAGATCATGAAACTGATCTCTGCACAGGCCACTGCCCTTTTTGAGCTGCTCCTTCAGCTGGGATCTCTCGGCTCTGCTTTGAGTTTTCTATTTTGCTTCCTGCGTCTCTCAGTTTCATCCTGTACCAACTGCTCCCATACACCTGTGACGTTATGTGGCCTCCCAGTGGGATGTTTCCCTGGGGACACTGTGCCTGTCACAGGACCCCACAGGCCTGGGTCCAGCTGGCCCTCTGCAAATCAGCTTATGCTAGCCCCTGCCTCTAGGAAGGATGATCTTCCTGTGAAGCAGGTGACAGTCCTCTAAAATGAGGGTTTCTCTGCTCAGGATGCAAAGCTGGAAGGACTTTGCTGCTCTTAGACCCAAGTTAAAATCCTAGGTGTCTCTCTCTCTCTTCTTTTTTTTTTTAACCACTTCCCCCTCTCCAGAAAGCCCTTCTTTTTCATAATTTCCTAAATTCATATGCCTCCCTTGGATTTTCAGCAGGCTCTTGCTTTGCTTCATCCAATTTCACAACCCACCCTACCAAGGTTTTAGGGTCAACACTCAAGAGTTTACGTAGCATGGGAGTCTTTCCAGGAGAGAACAGAGAAGCAAGAGAAGCCAGGCCAGCCTCAAGCAGGGCTCTGCATTCCTAATCTGGCCACCATTCCTGAACTCAGACTTCTGGGCCCTCCTCCCCAAGTGTCCTCGTTCTAGCATTCTTATGTTCATAATATATATCACAGGTGTAACTCAATAAACATTAGCTTAAAAACATATTTAAAGTCTAGATTTACTAAGGACACTCATGAGAAGGACTGTAAGAGCAAAGACAACCTGTGACCTTTTCATCAATGTGTCCTTAGTGCCCACCATCCTGCTTGCTACACAGGTGCTCAATAATTCCCTTTGCACTTAATTAGGAATATGTTTATTTAGCACTTACTATGTACCAGGCACTGTTGAATCAAGAATCCATTCAATACAGAGTTCAGTTTCTTGAAATCTACCTTGTCGGGGAACTTTTCCCTGGTTAGTCCTACCAAAGCCTAACATTTCACTATATAAGTGGGTTCTACTTGCTTAAGGCACACTTGACTATTGTTATTTATGAGCCTCACATAAGAACTCTAGAAATCTAGGTTACCTCTCCTCCTAGAACTACAAGTTCCCCAAGGAAATCAACTTTTTCAAAACAGACAGGACAGGGCCCCAAACAAAATGGGTGCTTAATACAAAGTCTAGGAAGCCTAGAGAGAGAGTGGAGTGGAGTGAAGTGGAGACTAGCTAAAATCTCTTTCCTTCTCACTTTTTCCAGCACAGTGTCCATGTCCTGGTGTCCCTCTCAAAGACAGTCTGCCTCTCTTCAAGGTGTTATAAACTAGAATACATGAGACCATCAAACAAGAAAAAAAAAATCACACATTCTCTACCTCCCACTTCATTTTGCCATATACCTGATTTTCCTGACTTCCAGGTTTCTGGGACTCAACCCAGAAAGTGGTTCTCTCTGGCTTTGCTGTCTGCCCAGCCCACCCTCAGACCCACCCTATGGGTCTGTACCGATTAACTGCTGCTGTTCCTGTTTGTTGGAGGGCTGAAGGAACAGAAGAGGAGGAAAAGGCCAGAGAAAACAGAAAATGGAGCAGAACTGTGCCTAGTAGAAGGGAATGTGCTATCAGAGATGCTGGACCCTGGTCAGTGCAGCAACCCCACAGACATCAGAGGCAATAACTGAGGCTCTAGCTAGGGCCCACCAAATCCCAATTCTGGTCCCTCCCTTTACCCACTACTTCAGTGTCCTGGAAATGAATCCACCTACTGCTTTCTCAACAATTTTATCTCTTTAAAGAGTCTCTTTCTAATGCGGCTTGAGGAAACACCTGTCTTTTAGGTATCAAAAGACCCAAATGGTCCCAAATCTTCAGAGAAACCTGGAAAGAAGTTATATGAAGATCTGAGTAAATTAGAGCAAACAATATCCAGAAGCACTTGGGGACTTAGACCTGACAGAGAATTTTGGGAAGGCCCAGGATTCCAGCGTGAATCTACAGCAGGAGGACATTAAGGAGGACAGTCTTGTTCTACAGGTGAAGGGATTCAAGAAAGTCAAGGAGGCCCACCAGCCATGTTTTTTGTCCATCCCCAAGCAGCACCTTCCTCCTTACCTTGGGCATCTCCACCAGAGGTTAACACGGCGATGGCTTTGCCGATCCCCAGGGTTTTGGCTGCATGGTGCTCTTCATGGGTCATGATCCACTCTGAAATTCAAGGGAATGACCCGTTAAGACACAGGTAGATCAAGGTGCTCGGGAAAATGGCTATTTGACTCGTGAGAGCCGCCTTAGTCAGACTCTCTCACTATACTAAGTCTGGGCTTTACAGCCTGGGTGCTTTGGACTTCTTCCAGAAGAAAGCCACAGCTCCACAGAGTGACAGGCTGAAATGTCACAGTAATCAAACCCAGCACCGCAAAGGTCCTAGCTAATCCCTCCCACCTCAATTGGAGCCTATTTGGAGAACAAGCTAAGGTCAAGGGGAAGGGCAGTTGACTGAACAGAAATGAGAAAGCAGGGAGGAAAGTCAAGTCTCAAGGGAAGAGAGGGGCTTTCATGAAGGGAAAGGCTGTTGCAGACGGCAGGACTCGGATGAGGTTTGGGGCACTGACTGAGAGCCAGCAAGATGGAAGCAGGAAAGCAAGGGTAGGCCAGGTTACCGTGAAAATCAGGGTTCAGCTGTATGGAATCAAGCTAAGCTGGAACTAGAGTTTGAGGTTTTACATGCACATTTGAGTTGCACAAATCAATGGTTCAGGCTCGGGAACAGTTAAAGACATTTCTAGGGCTGCTCCCATCCTCTCAGGCTCCCTGCCTCCTGGGCATCTCCTGACTCCTCTTCAGGCCTTGCATCTCACACATGTAATCCAGGGGGAAGAGTAACAGAATCATCACCACATTTGCAGAGATAGGGACATATGACATGTGACCACCTTCCTATTTTTGTCTGCAAGCCTTATTTATCTCTCTCACAGGAACACACAAGACACACTTTTATATCTTTAAAATGTCAACAGAATCATCACTCTCCCAGTTACCCAGGCTAAAACCTAGATTTTTAAATTTATCTCCTCCTTACTCTCAGAGTCAAAATGGTTGCCAAATCCTATTCTTCTCCCTTCTATCTGCCCTTACCCTTCTCTTCTTTGCGATCCTTGCTGCCTCTCTCCACCAGAATTGCCTACAATAGCTGCTCTCCCTCTGTTTATTTCCCTTCTCCACTCTATCAGAGACACAAAACAAACCTCCACAGAAGGTCGGTGGACCCTGGGGCCTCAGTGGAGAGAGGATGCATTTGCCTGAACAGGGCCTGATGACCTTTAAGCACAGCTCCTATTTCTGCTGTGAATCTAGGGAAATCAGGGGAGCTGCTGATAAAGACACAGGTCACATAAACACACAAATCCACATACGTGTCCATAAAATACATGCAAGGGACACTCATGAAAACACACCTACACAAACACACATAGTATTATTAAGGGACACAGAGCCTCACAAACTACATGTTATCCATGCTCGCTTCTTGGGTCGGCAGTCCAAGCTTCCATGATCTAGCCCTTGCCTACCGCTTCAACCTTTGCTCCCATGAATTTCCTGCTCCATCATCACCTGAACATTACTTTGCTCCTCCCCACGTGTGTACTTGAGCACACTGACCCTGCATTCAGAAGGCCGCCCGGGGCCCTTTTTCCCAGATCAACAGCCCACTCCATCCAGTCCTAGTCACAACCTTATTAATACCAAGTCTATTAAGCCTTCACTGATGACCTCACAGGTCAAGGAGAGTTTCTTTTGGGACTTCCTCTCATCACATATTGTCTGGTACTGGATCGTTCATTTAGCATTTAATCACAATTTTATGTGATTTCTTTAAATTTTTTTATTTATTTGAGAGAGAGAGAGAAAGCGCACAATGGGGGGGGGGCGGTGGACAGAGGGAAAGAGAGAATGCCAAGCAGATTCCCCACTGAGGGCAGGGCCCATCTTGGGGCTAGATCCCAGGACCCAGTGATCATGACTGGAGCAGAAATTGAGAGTCAGCTGCTTAACCAGCTGAGCCACCAGGTGCCCCTATGTGGTATTTAAATTGCTTCTCATATATTGAAAAGAAGCTTGGACCAGATCAGGGGTCAGCAAGCTATATAGCACATGGACCAAATCTAGCCCCTTTTATGGTTTCATATGGCAGCAAACTAAGAAAGGTTTTCACGTTTTTAAATGGTTGAAAAAACAATTTCATGACATGTTAAAATTGCATGAAATTCAAATTGCATTATCCATACCACTCTCATTCTTTCACACATCATCTTATGGCTGCTTCTGGCTACCACAACAGAGTAGATTATGGTGACAGAGACCAGATAGCCCGCAAAGACTAAAATATTTACTATCTGGCCTTTTACAGAAAGTGTTTGCAGACCCCGGGATAGATGATTGCTATAAGCCATTTTCCCTAACTAGACTGAACAATCCTCCAGGGAGGGATCATGTTCCTCTTTTAAAAACTCTCCCACAGCTTTCCAAAGCCTGGTGAAATCTATGCACATAACAGTTCAATAAATCATTGCTGAAAGCATTAGGGAACTGACAAACAATACAAAATTCACACAGGCATATGAAAACTTTTAATATGCTTAGATACATAGCTCCATACTCTAACACATACAGATACAAATAGGACTTTAAAAAGCATATAATGACAAACAGTGAAAGAAATATAATAAACAGATATGGATAGAGACACTCTCCTAATAACTAGAATTTTCTGCTGTTCTCAAAAAAAGAAAGACTAACCAGCTAGTGCAAATAGGCGAAAATTTGAGAACAGAAGAACAAAACATGAGTATGCTGATCCCATTTCCCTTGAGTTTTTCCCTCTTATTCACTCTGGGAGCTCCTTACTTACAAACCCACACTCTGATCTTTCACCCCTGGGGGCTTCACTGAGGGAGAGAATTCACCATAACAAGGGGGAAGGTTAGGAGTGCTGACCTGCAAACACAGCTCAGATTGTTCTGCATCTCTAAACCAGTTATAAAGGCACAGAATACCAAATGTACGCAGATTCCTCTATAAGCATCCTTACAGATGCACAGTGACACGCACGTAGAAACACACAGGCATAAAATCTAAATATAAAATCACATGTGTGTAGATAAGCACGCGGGAGGGAGAAATACAGGGAGACAACATCACAGGTGCACTGATTTGAATTGGATAAGTGCCAGGATAGGAGCCGGGCAGCCAAGGGCAGAGAGAGGTCCAGCACTACTCACCCATCCCTGATTTCCAGGGATGGGGGCTGTGCCTGCAAGCAGAGGGAGCTGAGCCAAAGAGCTAGGATTCTTCACGACGGCCCTACCCATCCCCCCCTTCCCTCCAGCTTCACATGCCCTACCACCTCTTCTTTTCCCGGCCGCTCCTTCCAGTTCTCCCCCCCCCACCCCCCCCACCCAGCACGGTCATCCCCACCTCGCTCTCGGCTTTCCCCCTGGGTCTTTACCCAAGGGCCCCCCTTGCCTTTTAGTCTTAGCTCTCCTCCGCCACGGCTTCCTTGCAGACTGTCCTTGGGGAAGGGGGAGGGGAGCTTGGCGAACGCGGGGAGGAGCCAGGTGGAGGCGACAAGGGAGGGGAAAGAGAGGCTTCCCAACCTCCACTGGCTGATGCTGACCCGGAGGCTCCGCCTCCTCCCTCTCCTCTTTCTCCCCGTCTCCCTCCTTCTCCGAGGACGGCTCAGAAATGGCATCAGCTTAGTCTCTTCACTCCACAGAAGGTTCTCGGGTCCCCATCTCTGTCTTGGGAACCCTCAGCTCCTGTACACAGTGGGAATCAGAAAGTATTTAGTTGCCTCCCGGGTTGTTCGCAGAGACAACTTTTTCCTAGCGGGGACTGACTGAGACGCCCTGCACTCAAACACCCTCCACAACTAGTAAACTTCCCCCTCCGACCTGATGCATTTTCTCTCACCTTTTACCCTCTTTAAACATTTACGGAAAGTCTGCCAGGTTTTGTATTAGGTGCTTAGAGATGAAAAGGTTAAGGAAATAGAGTCCCTGCCCTGGAGGAACGTTGAACACCGGTATTTTCTTTAGAAGGACCTCAAAAACTCCTTTTACATGTATATCCCTTTCTCAGAGAAAATCCAGGGCTACAAAGCAAACGGCATCCACCGCGGAGAACTTGGGCCAGAGCTAAAGGTGCCTCTTTTCCTCTATCCTCTTTATTCCTTCCCCTCTCCACCCAGGGCTTTGTGGCAATGCCTCTCCAAAGGCATCTCTCCTCTCCTGGCTCTTCCTACTGCTCTTCCTCTTACTTATTTTTGTTTCTGCCCCTGTATATTCTGTCTGCAATTAGTAAGTTAAGATGAAGCCACTGGAATACACAAAAGTAACTTTTGTGGTGCAAATGTTACCATCAAAAGACAACCTATAGAATGGGATAGAAAATTTGCAAACCATATATGTGATAAGGGCTGGTTTCCAGAATATATAAATAACTCTTCCCATTTGATAATAAAAGGACAATAACCCAGTTCAAAAATGGGCAAAAAGTCTGAACAGATACCTCACCAGTGAAGATATACAGATGGCAAATAATCATACAAAAATGATGCTCAGCATCATTCTCATTCAAGAGTCATAAATTATAACAGTGAGATACACTACATATCAGAATGGCTAGCATCTAAAAAACAAACAAACAAAAAAAACTTGACAATACCAAGTGCTGACAAGAATGTAGAGCAACAGGAACCCTAATTTTTTGTTGGGAATGCAAAATGGTACAGTCATTTTAAAAGACAGTTTGGCAGTTTCTTACAAAGCTGAATATAACCTTATTATATGATCCAGCAATCATACTCCTCTAAGTATTTACCCAAATGGACCAAAAACTAGATCCACAAAGAAACCTGCACACATATGTTCATAACAGCTTATTCATAATTGCCCCAAAACTGGAAGCAACCAAAATGTCCCTCAAAAGGTGAATGGATAAATTGTGGTATATCAATTCAATGGAATATTATTTAGCAATAAAAAGAAATTACCTATCAAGCCAAGAAAAGACAGAGAGGAAACTTAAAATATATTTTGCTTAGTCAAATAAGCCAGTTTGAAAATGCTACCCACTGTATGATTCCAACTAAATGACATTCTGGAAAAGGTAAAGCTATAGAGATGGCAAAAAGATCAATGGCTGTCAAGGGCTGGGAGTAGAGAGGGAGTGATAAGTGAAGCATAAGGGATTGTTAGGGCAGTAAAACTACTCTCCATGATGCTATAATGCTGGATACATGACATTATGTATTTGTCAAAACATAGAACTTACAACACAAAGAGTGAAACTTAATATAAACTATGGACTTTAGTTAATAATAATGTATCAATATTGGCTTATTGTTGTAACAAATGTACCACACCGATTCAAGTAGTAATAAATGGAAACTGACCATGGGAGAGAAAACTGTACAATCTGCTCAATTTTCTGTAAGCCTAGAACTTCCCTAATGAAGTCTACTCATTTAAAAGGAATACTCTGTTCAATGAAATATCTAATAAAATTGTAATATTAAAAAACAAAAAATAGGCAAGGGTTTACATAGACATTTTTCTAAGTAAAATACACAAATAAACAATAAGCACATAAAATGATGCTCAACATTACCAATCACTAGGAAAATGCAAATTGAAACCATAATGAGATTCAACTTCACACCTATTAGAATGACTATTAAAAAACAAAAACAAACAAAAAAAAGAGGGAAAAAAAGTATTGGAAAGTACCTGGAGAAACTGGAACCTGTGTATTGCTGGTATAAATATAAAGTTATATAGTCACTATGGAAAAGAGTTTAGCAATTCCTTGTGTTAAAGAGTTAACATATGGCTTAGCAATTCCACTCCTAGGTATACAACCAAGGAAAACGAAAACATATGTACACACACACACATACACACACACACACACACACACACACACAAATGTGTACACCAAGGGTCATAGCAGCTCCATTATAGGCAAAAAGTGCAAACAGGCCAAATGTCTACCAACTGATGAAAATGTGGCATGTCCCATACAATAGAATATTACTTGGCAATAAAAAATGAAATACTGATACATGCTATAACATGGATAAACCTTAAAAACATTGTGCTAGGTGAAAGAAGCTATTCACAAAAATATACCACTTATATGAAATGTCCAGAACAGACAGATCTATAGAGACAGAAGATTAGCAGTTGCCTGGGGCTATGGGGAAATGAGGGATGACTGCTAATGAGGACAGGATTTCTTCTATGGGTGATGGAAATGCCCAAAATTTAAAATGCTGCAAAATCCTATGAACATACTATATTCCACTGAATGATAGGCTTTCATTGTAATGCAGTTGAGCTTTTCAATCATAGTTGGCACTTGAATAAGGAGAGGATTGAGGCATTGACCCCTGTGCAGTCAAAAAATCTATGTATAAATTTTGGCTTCCCCAAAACTTAATTATAGTTCACACTCAAATGACATGGGTTTGAACTGCATGGGTCCCCTTGTGCATAGTTAATAGTTACCACTAATAGTAGTTAAATGTGTAGGGAGTGAGAAGTTAATAGGCTGATTTTCAATTGCACAAGGGGTGGGTGCCCTGAAGCCCCATGTTGTCCAAGGGCCAACTGTACTAATAGCCTACTGTTGACTGGCAGCTTTACCAATAACATAAACAGTTGATTGGCATGTATGTTGTATGTTGCATGTATTATATACTATATTCTTAAAATAAAGTGAGCTAGAGAAATGAAAATGTTATTAAGAAAGTCACAAGGAAGAGAAAATATGTTTACAGTACCATAGAAAATCTGTGTATATGTGGATCTCCATAATTCAAACCTGTGTTGTTCAAGGGTCCACTGTATTTCTTCCATGAATTATATCTTCAGAATTGCATCTAAAAAGGCATCACCATACCCCAAGGTCACCTAGGTTTTGTCCTATATTATCTTCCAGGCATTGTATAGTTTTGCATTTTATATTTAAGAGATATAAAAAGAAATTTCCACTTACATCATAAGAGATATTGATCTGTAGTAGTCTTTTCTTTTAATGTCTTTTTTTGGTTTTAGTATTATGGTAATGCTGGCCGCACAGAATTATCTAGAAGTTTGTTCTCTACTTCTGTCTTCTGAAAGAGACTGTAGAAAACTGGCAAAATCTCTTCCTTAAATATTTGACAGAATTCACCAGGAATATATCTGGGATTGGTGCTTTCCTTTTGAAAAGTTATTATTAATTCAATTTCTTTAATAGATTTAGGCCTATTGAAATCACCTATTTCTTCTTGTATGAGTTTTGAAACATTGTGTCTTTCAAGGAATTGGGTCCACTTCATTTAGGTTATTAAATTTGTGGGCACAGATTTGTTCATAGTATTCTTTTATTATCCTTTTAATTTCCCTGGAATCTGTAGTGATATCCCCTCTTTTATTTCTGATAGTAATAATCTGTGTCCTCTCTCTTTTTTCCTTAGTTAGCCTCGTTAAAGGCTTATAGGTTTTATTGATCTTTTCAAAGAACCAGCTTGTGATTTCATTGATTTTTTTTTCCTTGCAAAAGTTTTGTTGATTTCTGCTCTCTTTTCTTTTTTTTCCTTTCCCTTGGGGGAGGAAAGGTCAGAGGAAGACATAGAGAGAAAGAATCTTATGCAGGTTCCACACCCAGCATGGAGGTGTACATAGGGCTGAACCTCATGACCTTGAGATCATGACCTAGGCTGAAATCACACCGATTTCTGGTCTGATTCTTATTTTCTCTCTCTCTCTCTCTTTTTTTTTTTTTTTTGCTTTGGATTTAATGTGCTTTTCTCTTATAGTTTCCCAAGTTGGAAACTTCAATTATTGATTTTAGACCTTCTTCCTTTCTCTTATATGCATTCAATATTACAAATTTCACTTTAAGCACTGCTCCCACTGCATCCAACAAATTTTTCTAAGTTGTGTTTTCATTTTCATTTAGTTCAAAATATTCTTTTTTTTAAAGATTTTTTTAAAATTTATTTTCTTGACAGAGAGAGATCACAAGCAGGCAGAGAGGCAGGCAGAGAGAGAGGGGGAAACAGGCTCCCTGCTGAGCAGAGAGCCCGATGTGGGGCTCGATCCCAGGACCCCGAGATCATGATCTGAGCGGAAGGCAGAGGCTTAACCCACTGAGCCACCCAGGCGCCCCTAGTTCAAAATATTCTTAAATTTCTTTTGAAAATTTAAATTTCTTTGATCTATGTGTTATTTATGTGTTGTTTAAATCTCATATATCCTCACAGTTATCTTTCTGCTACTGATTTCTAGTTTAATTCCATTGTGGTCTGAGAGCAGATTGTAGGATTTCTATTTATTATTTATTTATTTATTTATTTATTTATTTGACAGAGAGAGACACAGCGAGAGAGGGAACACAAGCAGGGGGAGTGTCAGAGGGAGAAGCAGGCTTCCCACTGAGCAAGGAGCCCGTGGGGCTTGATCCCGGAACCCTGGGATCATGACCTGATCTGAAGGCAGATTCTTAACAACTGAGTCACCCAGGCACCCCACGGATTTCTGTTCTTTTAGTTAAGGTGTATTTTATGGCCCAGAATGTGGGCTATCCTGGTGAATGTTCCATGTGAGCTTGAGAAAAATGTGTGTTCTGCTGTTG
This sequence comes from Taxidea taxus jeffersonii, assembly GCA_003697995.1. Lineage (NCBI taxonomy): Eukaryota > Metazoa > Chordata > Mammalia > Carnivora > Mustelidae > Taxidea > Taxidea taxus. Next base: position 42,229 of record ML103320.1, read on the forward strand.
TTGGATGAACTGTTGATGTCATTTATATAAATTGATTGATGATGTTGTTGAGTTCAACTATGTCTTTACCTATTCTCTGCCTCCTGAATCTATCCCTTTCAGAAAGAGTATTGAAATCTCCAGTTCTGATGGTGGATCTCTTTCTCTCTTTCTCCTTTCACTTCTACCGGTTTTTGCCTCAGGTAGTTTGATGCTGTATTGTTAGACATGTACACATTAAGGACAGTTATGTCTTTTTAGAGATGACCCTTTTATCATTATGCAATGCCTTTCTTTATCTTTGATAACTTTCCTTACTTTGAAGTCTGTTCTGTCTGAAATTAATAGGGCTACTACTGCTTTTTAAAAATAAGCTTTAGGGGAGCCTGGGTGGCTCAGTGGGTTAAAGCCTTTGCCTTCGGCTCAGGTCATGACCTCAGGGTCCTAGGATTGAGCCCCACATCGGACTCTCTGCTCAGCAGGGAGCCTGCTTCCTCCTCTCTCTCTCTCTGCCTGCCTCTCTGCCTGCTTGTGATCTCTGTCAAATAAATAAATAAAAACCTTTAAAAAATTAGCTTTAGCATGATATATTTTTCTCCCTCTACTTTTAATCTATATGTATCTTTATATTTATAGTGGATTTCTTATGGACAAACATATAGTTGGGTCATGTTTTCGATTCACTTGGACAATCTATTTATTAATTGATGCATTTAGACCATTGACATTCCAAAGTGATTATTGATACAGTTGGATTAATATCTACCATGTTCATTGACTGTTTTCTATTTTTGCCCTTGTTCTTTGTTCCTATTTTTGTCTTCCACTCTTTTTCTGCCTTTTGTGGTTTTACTTGAACATTTTATATGATTGCATTCTCCTTTCCTAGCATATCAGTAATACTCTTATTTTTTTAGTGGTTGCTCTAGAGTTTGCAATATTTCACTTACAACTAATCCAAGTCCACTTTCAAATAGCACTATACCACTCCACAGGTGGTGTGAATATGTATAGTAAGAAAATAATCCTAATTCCTTCTTTCCATTTCTTGTATCATTGCTGTCATTCATTTTACTTATGTATAAACATAACATAGGCGTATATAACCCACCCTTGAACACTGGCTTGAATTATGCTGAGCCACTTATATGCAAATTTTTTTACTGTCCTGTAAATGTATTTTCTGTTACTTATGGTTTTCTTAATAACATTATCTTTTCTGTAGCTTACTTTAATGTGAGAATGCAGTATAAAATACATAAAATATACAAAATATGTCATTTGTTATTGGCAAGGCTTCCAGTCAACAGTAGGCTATTTGTGGTTAAGTTTTGGGGGAAATCAAAAGTTATACATAGATTTTCACCTGTGCCCTTCACCCCCGAATTGTTCAAGAGTAAACTGCATAGCTGTATGTGAGCTTATATAATTGACTACATTGTTGCTATTATTATTTTGAATAAGTTATTATCTGTTAGATCAACTAGGAATAAAAAAAATAATTTTTTGCTTTATCTTCATGTATTCATTTAAAAAAATTTTTTTTAAGATCCTATTTATTTGACACAGAGAGACACAGCGAGAGAGGGAACACAGCACAGGGAGTGGGAGAGGGAGAAGCAGGCTTCCCGCTGAGCAGGGAGGCGGATGCGGGGCTCGATCCCAGGACCCCAGGATCATGACCCAAGCTGAAGGCAGATGCTCAACCGACTGAACCACCCAGGCACCCCATGTATTCATTTTTTGATGCTCTTCCTTTCTTTATGTAGATCCAAGTTTCAGACCCATGTTATGTTCCTTCTCTAAAGAACTTCTTTAACATTTCTTACAAGGTAGATCTACTGGCAACAAATTCCCTCAATTTGTCTGAGAAAGTCTACATCTTCACTTTTTTTTAAAGATTTTATTTATTTATTTGGTAGAGAGAGAGATCACACGTAGGCAGAGAGGCAGGCAGAGAGAGAGAGGGAGAAGCAGGCTCCCTGCTGAACAGAGATCCCGATGTGGGGCTCGATCCCAGGACCCTGAGATCATGACCTGAGCTGAAGGCAGAGGCTTTAACCCACTGAGCCACCCAGGTGCCCCAAAATCTTCACTTTTAAAAGATATTTTTTCAGGGTACAGAATTTTAGTTTGATTTTTTACTCTCAATATTTCAAATGTTTCACTCCATGCTCTTCTTGGTTGCATGGTTTCTGAGGAGAAGTCAGATGCAATTCTTATCTTTGTTCTTCTATAGGTAAGGTGATTTTTCCTCTGGCTTATTTTGGTACTTTATCTTTGATTTTCTGTAGTTTGAAAATGATATGCCTAGGCGTAAGGGTTTTTGTCTTTATTTTTGGCATATATCTCTGAGCTTCCTGGATCTAGGTTTGATGTCTGACATTAGTTTGGAGAAGTTCTCAATCATTATTGTTTCAAATATTTCTTCTGTTCCTTTACCTTTCTTTCCTCGCTTTGGTATTCCCATTTTGTGTATGTTACATCTGTTGTGGTTGTCCCACAGTCCTTGGGTATTCTGTTCTGTTTTCTTCAATATTTCTTTTCTTTTCTTTTTGGTTTTTGAGAACTGTATTAATATAATCTTTAGTTATAGTCTCTTCTCAGCCATGTCCAGTGTACTAACACCAAAGGCATTCTTCATTTCTATTATAGTTTTTTTTATCTCTGGCATTTCTTTTTAGCTCTTTCTTAGGATTTCCATCTGTCTGCTCACATTGCTCTTCTGTTTTGCTGTCTATTTTATTCACTAGAGTCCTAATCACATTATTCATAAGTGTTTAAAATCGCTAGACTGGGACGCCTGGGTGGCTCAGTTGGTTAAGCGGCTGCCTTTGGCTCAGGTCATGATCCCAGCGTCCTGGGATCGAGTCCCACATCGGGCTCCTTGCTCGACAGGGAGCCTGCTTCTCCCTCTGCCTCTGCCTGTGCTCACTCTCTCTCTCTCTCTGACAAATAAATAAATAAAATCTTTAAAAATAAAATAATATCGCTAGACTGCTAATGCCCTGCTATGTTGGATTCTGATGTTTGCTATGTTTGCTCTGCCTCTTCAGTTTGTGTTTTTTGCCTTTTTATATGTCTTGTAATTTTTAATGATAGCCAGTCATGAAGTAATGGGCAAAATGAAGTGCTGTCAATAGGCCTTTAGGTGGTAAGATGTGGTGGGGAGAGGAAGCACTCAACAGTCCTATGATTAGATTCCAGCTTCTACCCCTAGACTATGAACTTCACAGGCATTTCTCAGATTTTTCACCCAGGGCCAAAATGGCTCGAGTGGGCTGGAGTTGGGGTATTTCTCTCCCTCTGGTGGGTTAAACTCTGATAATACCCCAGTAAGTTAGGCCCTGGTTAGTTTTCTCTGAAGGCAGGGCTTGTTAACCAGGAAAGAATGCTCTGGTATATTTCAGATGGTTCTTTTTTTCCTCCCCCTGTTGGAAGCCTCAGGGGGCTTTCTCTGATATTTACTATGAGAATCTGGTTGAGCTCCTAAAAGTAAATCTCACAATATTGTGGGGACTCCCTTTGACTGGGTCCCCCTGCAGTTTTTAACTCTCAGAATTGTCTACACTGAGCCTCCAGAAATTAGTTAATTACAATTCAGGCTTCCTACCCCATCACTAATTCCAAGAAGGTTTCCACTCATCGGTCTCTACTCTAGTAAGCCGTGATGAATTGTACTTGCCTGTCTGTCTCTGCAGATTTGGGGCTAGCAGTCTTCTCTGTGTCCTCCCCCTTTCTTATGGATCCAAGAAGAATTGTTAATTTTTCAGTCTTTTTACTTTTACTTATTGCTAGAATGGATTGGTAACTTGTAAGCTACTTATGAGGAATCGGTTTGGGATGCCAACATTCAAATTATACACTTTAAATGGGTGAATTTTATGATATGTGAATTATATCTCAATAAAGATGTTAAAAAGTTTTGGAAGAGGAAAAGTTAGAAAAGCTTCCTACAACATTCTAGAGTTTCTAACGCCAACATAAAGGTTGAAATCTTAGAGATGATCAATTCCCTACCCTTTCTACCCAATACCAATTTTTTTTAGATTTTATTTAAAAAAAATTTTTTTAAAGATTTTATTTATTCATTTGACAGATAGAGATCGCAAGTAGGCAGAGAGGCAGGCAGAGAGAGAGGAGGAAGCAGGTTCCTAGCCAAGCAGAGAGCTGGATTCGGGGCTCGATCCCAGGACCCTGGGATCGTGACCTGAGCCGAAGGCAGAGGCTTTAACCCACTGAGCCACCCAGGCGCCCCTAGATTTTATTTTTAAGTAACTTCTATACCCAATGTGGGGCTCAAACTTACAACCCCAAGATCAAGAGTCATATCCTCTACCAACTGAGCCAGCCAGGGGCCCCTATCCCAAACCAAATTTTAAGCCTTCATTGAAAGTGTTCTTAATGAATTATCGCATTAATTAGTCTGCATTAATTAGGCGAAAGCAAGGAAATGTCATTGTTACTCCTAGCCTTATCCAAAGACACTTGATCCTTTAGATTCCTTTTTCTGTCCAGGCATCAGTCATCCCCAGGAGTTCCTGGAAAATTATATAAGCACAAATCAAGGAACTATCATCTCAAAAGGCACCTTCAGGTCAGTTGGGGGTAGAAGCCATAGAAAAGAAGAATTTTCTGAATTACTTAGGCCTTGCTTGTGGTCATCTTAATGCAATCTCCAAACTTGAAGATGTTATTTTCTGAGAATTAAACTAGTAAAAACCAACACAAAATAGAGATAGCTGATGGAAGAAACACATCATATTAAGAAAAGCTGTAAACATCTTCCTAATAAGAATTCTTGAGAAATCCCTATTCATTATTAATTCATACATTCAATAAATATTTATTGAGGACTCATGATGTGCCAGCCACTGTACCAAGTGCTAAGTTATAATAAACTCTCATGAAGTTTAAAATCTAGAGGGACTAACAAAGGTTCACAGGGAGTTTACATTTCACTGGACCTGGGATATAATTGAAGAAATCAATACCCCAATTAACAAATATAATGCACCAATTTCTTATGACATGTAAATATTACTTGAGGGTAAATGAAGTAAAAAAAAAGGGGGAGCCTGAATAGTAAGAATTTGGTGGTGTTTATTTGGAGCATTCCAGAGTAAGACACCAATGGATACAAATATTTCAGTATTAGAGAGATGGATGATACAATGAAACAGTGATTAGCTCTTTAAAAATGAGTTTTCTTTAATTTTAATCTTAAACTCCAAGACCATACATATTACTTTTTCCAATTTTCTGTTTATTAACCAACTTTTAAATTTCAAATACAGTTTCTAAAGAAACTGAACAACTTAGAAAGTTCATCTTAGCTAGCTATGGTTGACTTATCTTACATTTCAAAATTTGGATGCATAATTTATTGGTAAATTGATGATGGGAGAGAATGTTTGAGATATGGGCAGTTCTAGGAAATATGACATATGTCCAACCCTCCTCCCTCTAATCAGGGAGGATGAGAAGCATGCCTTGGGGCAGGCTGTTGGTGCATGAAACTTACATGTAAACACAGTATGTGTCTACAGAAGAGGGATTGAAGGGATCTAAATATTGCCATACAAGGTAGGGTGCCTAAAGAAAGTGTCAGGAGTAAGTTGTACAGCTTAGCAGAATTAAGGACCAGGAATCACTGCAGCAAAACAGCAAGTTAGACAAAAAAAAAAACAAAAACAAAAACAAAAAAACAAAAAAACAAGAAATGATGCCAACACATTCTCCAGGTAACCAAACTAAGCCAGCAGCTGAATTTGATTCTAAGATTATTTTCATTGCTGGTAAATTTTAACGGGTCTGTAAAAGAATACCCTGGGCCCTTCCTCCAAAGGAGAAAGCTGAAGTGTCCTGAGTTTGTACCAGAAAAAAAGTTGGGGTACTCTGATAGGCTCCTCAAGGGGACTTATGCCCATTCTAATGATTCAAGTATGGGAATTAGCTAGGGTACCGATGGAAATCTAGAACTTTATCCCAAACCATAATCAACTTTATTCAATTCTTGAGGTCGTAGCTAAAATTCAGGATTTAGGGGATATGCAGAAAGTGAGGGGGAAAAAAGCATTGAACCTAAAAGAAGAAGTTCATCTGGACCAAGAAGGTCATGTGGTTAAATCCGCTATTTCTTCTATCTTGTACTATCTGGCAGTGGTCTTCCTGTTTTCAGCATGTCAGGAAGCACATATGATATCTCACCTTATATGTCATGCCCTGGTACCAAATGATGAAAGGCATATTCTTTATATTAATCTCAGAGTATAGGAAGGTATTTAGAAGGTTCTCTTGCACTTCCCAGAACTCTCCATATATCAGTTAGCTATGAAGATGTTGACATGAAGTCCAGGCGAAGATTAAGTGTAAAAATTATAGTTATTATAAAAGAAGGTATTCTGGAGGACAGAAGTGTCAGAAGATGTTTAAAAATAATTCTGTAGCAGCTAGATAGGAAGAGAACTTCCATAACCCCAGCTGAGGTATTCTAAAGTACCTGATTCATAATGCTGTGGCCATTAGTCCTCTTAAGTAGTGGATAGTTAAATGAAGTTACAGAAAGCTTTGAACAGTATCTTTCAAACCAGGATAAAGCTAGATACTATAGCCAGGAAGCTGAGTAGTTCATGAAGACAGATGATTTCTTTAACAATGATTACCTAAGGCTGGCACAGATGGGGGACAATAAAGAGGATGGTGTGTATGCCATACTCATGAGCCCATTCACTACTACAATGGTGGTGTCATGACTATGGAGTGGGTACAGATCTACATTTAGACCATTGCGATGAGATGATGAAGAGGATAAAGATCATGTTAGTGATGCTAGTAATGGTGTACCAGGACATTTAGGAATGAGAAATAGGCATGGTAGTCATCCAGCTGTGACTCTCACCCAAGAGAATAGGAAATAGCATACTATAGGTTTCCAATATTCAGCCAACAAATACAGAGCACCTATTACATGTTACACACTGTTCTAGACTCAAAGGGATCCAGGATTGGGAAAATAAAAAACCTGTCAGTCTTTATGGAGCTTACATTCTAGTGAGGAAAGCAGATAATAAACAAATTAGCCAAGGGAAGCCTGGGTGTCTCAGTCAGTTAAGTGTCTGCCTTGGGCTCAGATCCTGACCCCAGCGTCCTGAGACTGAGTCCTACATCGGGCTCCCTGCTCAGTGGAGAGCCTGCTTCTGCCCTTCCCCTGCTCATGCTCCCCTGCTCATGCTCTCTCACATGCTCTCTCTCAAATAAATAAGATCTCTAAAAAAATAAACAAATTAGTCAAATAGTGTTAAGTGCTTTGAAGAAAAATAAAGCAGGGCAAAGAAGCAGACTAACAAATGTGCTATCTTAAATAGGTGGACTGGAAAAACCATGCTGAGATGACATTCTAGGAGGAGGTTTGAACAAATGGGAGAGAAAACCATGCTACCCTTTAGAGAAAGAGCTTTCAGATAAGGAGAATAGCAAATGCAAAGGTCCTGAGGCAGGAACAAGGTAGGAGTGTCACAAAGGAGGATCACCAATATTTCCTTTAGACTAGAATCAGAGTTGTAAATGGGCAACAATGACTTGGTGAGTTGAAATGAAACACATACAGCAATTAGGTGTGACTTCTGAGTTGAAACAAATATCTATCTGGTCCTTTCACTTCTACACAATTCCTGGATCTCATCTAGTCAGCATCTGACTACAATCTGTTTTCTTCCACCATAAAGGAAACTCCATAAGGGCAGACCCTAGACATGGGCACAAAACCACTGTCCGCCCTGGAAGGTCATCTTAAGCTGTGGCTGGGACAGGATGACCCCTGGAGACAGAGCAGCCTCTGCTAGCCACTAATATTAATGTTTCTGACATAGGGCCCTGGTTTAAGACAATGGTTCTCAGTTCCACTCTAGCAGATTCAGCATCACCTGGATGCTTGTCAGAAATGCAAATTCTTGGGTCCTACCTGGAACCTCCTAAATCAGAAACTCTGGGGACGGGGGCTCAACTATGTGGTTTAACAAGCCCTCCAGGTAGTTCTGATAAACAATAAAGTTTGAGAATGATTGTTGCAAGTTGTAGAGGTCTAAGACCACCATCACTTGAAAAGTAAATTTGCATGGCCAGAAAGCATGGATGACTCCTATTTTCACTCATTAGGATTAAGTTCCTGGGAAAACTGGCTCAAGAAAGAGGTCACAGGTAACAAGATGACCCCCATTATAGGTTGAAGGTGCCACCTTCAAGTCTTGAGTGGGGCAGAGGAAAATAAACTCTTCAGCTGAGGTATGTAGTCTCAAACTTGGACCAGATAAACATTTTCTTTCCTTAAAGAAGTAAGCTTTGGGCGCTATCAGAACAGAGAAGACAAATAACCTTATGGTTATTTTCTTACTCAATGATCTTTCCAATTCAGTTGACAGTTGAAGAGCCCTGAGAGTTTCAGTTTCATGAAAACTTGAGTTCTCTGGAGCTGGTCCTAAGAGGTTGGGACCAGGAGATCAATGTTGAATGGCAACTAGGCTGAGATTAAGACAATCTTTACAGAAGCAGAACTCTCACTGATTTTCCTTTAACAAGACTACAGGCTCTCAGGTCACTTATAACATAGCATCTGTATATGGAAAACTTTGTCTCTAATGCAGGAAACAAGTACATCTGCTTGGAAGAAACTTGGGCTGTGGGGAGCAATCACCTCCATATATCAGTTACATTCACAGTGTTGAAGAAACTTTACATTCTGGTCTGCATAAACCAGGACATGAGTAGTTTTGACAGTCTTACTGTCAAAGGAAATGAACAGTGCTGGGAACTGGGCAATGCTGGTGACAGATCGTCTAAATGAAGGAAGGAATATGGTAGTAAGGTCTTAGCTTCCAGGGATAAGTGTAACACAGGGGGCAGAAGCGGTACTGTCTTGATACACTCGCTCATTTGCAGCCCAATAAGAAGTCATCTCAGGAATCCCAGATTGCCAAGGCTTGTGTCCATCAGTGTTCAGGAGAGGTATGCAGAGGAGAGGCTCTGTGTCTAATGGGTGGTTGGATCTGCTGGATCAGAGTCTGGCACACAAAGCTACGGTTACCCCTGAGCCTTTGTTTTGGAGGTCCTTGTCTCTTGCTCTCAGCTCTCTGGGAATTCTAACCACCTTTCCTTGCAAAGTTTAAGGGCCTAGTTGACTCATCCCCTTGCTGTGTCCCAGTGCAGGCAGGACCAAATGGCTTCCTTCTGTTGGGAACTGATCCTCCATTGCCGAGAAACACACACACACACACACACAGTCGGCATTATCATAGTACAGGCAGAGATGGTCTATTCTAAGCTGCAAGGAGTCAGAGAAGATAGTTATGGCAACTGCTTCCCTGTCAAGTGTGATATTAGAAACAAAATGTGTTCCATTTTCCATCAGGATTAGAGCTCACCTTGTCCACACACAGCCTCATGGGGAGTCCCTATGAATTCTTCAGGCTGACAGCAGCAGGCGGACATCAGGCAAGGGTTTTGGGGTGCTGTGGCATCAGTAGTTCTGGGCTTATCTCTGCCAACCAGATTTGATGGCATTTCCTCACTTATGCCCTAGGTGGAGAGGAGCCAGGAGGTGGCATTTCCCATCCTGCCAGAGCACGTAACCACTCCTGCCCCCTCCAAGTCATCCTCAACCAAGGAGCCAGATCCTGTCACTCTTCAGTGAGTTCCCATAGAAGGGGAGTGGTAAGACCTAGAAAGCACAGTGTGATTTGGCTCTTATCTTTATAGTTCAGTCTCCAACTACTCTTCTCTAACCCAAGTTGTGCTGGCCTTCTCTGCTCCTCCAATGAGCCAAAACTCCTTCTCAACTCAAATCCTACTGTCCCTTTTTCCAAAAAGCTCTTCTTCCCCTTTTTCCTGGATAATGCATATGTGTCTTTCAGGTCTTCCTTAAGAAGGGTTTTTCCAATTCTCAGGCCAGATTAGGTACCCTGGTTTTACCCTCTGATTATGTGGCATTATTTTCACGGTAGTAGCATCATTCTAATGATCTGTGTGTGATGATGTGATTGCTGTCTTACTCCTACAGGACTATAAACTTGAAGAGAGCAGGCAATGTACCTGTTTTGTTTGCTACTCTATTCTCAGTGCCAACTACAGTGCCTAATATAGTATATGCTCAATTTTCTTGGAAGGAATAAAAAGTAGGAAGGAAAGAAGAAAGGCAGAGGTCCCAATGGGGCTAACTGGGAAGACATTTGATTCTCCATCTTTAGGGAGAAAACTGGAAGGGTTCACTGTAGCTCTCACCAGAAGCCTCAGTGTTTTGTTTTGTTTTTTTTAAAGACTTTATTTATTTGTCAGAGAGAGAGAGCGCGCACAAGCAGGCAGAGTGGCAGGCAGAGGCAGAGAGAGAAGCAGGCTCCCTGACTAGCAAGGAGCCCGAAGCGGGACTGGATCCCAGGACCCTGGGATCATGACCTGAGCCAAAGGCAGCAGCTTAACCGACTGAGCCACCCAGGCGTCCCAAGCCTCAGTGTTTAAAGGCAGAAGTTAACATCAGAATTTTGTTTGTGGGATAATGCTGAGTTCAAACCACAGAACCAAGTCCAAACGGATCATCAGAGCTAAGGGGTCTGAGGTGAGTTTTAGGTATAGAGTAAAATGAAAATGGGAAAAGCAGGGAAGACAAGGGCAAATAAGAAATAATCTATACAAATTCAAGGAAGTGTAGGACACGGCCACCAGGTGGGCTTACTTCTTGTACCTAGCAGCTATTTTTGGATAGGCAAAGCAAGTCTGATTAAACAGACACAGACCACACACAGTTGTCATATACAGACACCTATTGCTCCAACATCTTAATACGTTAATATTCTTGTGTATAAATCATTTTCTTGTAAGTATGGTTAACTCTAGGTTCACTAAAATGAGACCGAATTAAGCTATTGTTTGTGCATTTCAAAGCTTAGGTCTTTGCCATGTGACACCCTGCCAAAGTAAAACTCTGCCCAAGAGGCCCGCCGCTCCCTCCCTTCCCGACTTCTCAATGACATCTTCTTTGGAAATTCAGCATTTTGGGCCAAAGCTATCAAGCTCTTCACTTACATGCTCATGCTATCTTCCTTCTTGATCATAGGCTTCTGGGGGAAAGGGAAAGTGACTAGCTTATTTTCTCATTTATTGAGCCTAGTACAATGACTTTGAATAGTAACTGTTCGAAAAAATTATTGAGGGATGCCTGGGTGGCTCAATTGGTTAAGAGTCTGCCTTCGGCTCCAATCACCATCCCAGGATCCACTTGGGGTTCCCTGCTCAGGGGGCAGTCTACTTCCCTCTCTGTCCTTCCCCCTTGCTTGTACATACACTCTCTCTCTTTCCAATAAATAAAAATAAAATCTTTTCTAAAAAACAAAATAAAAAATAGAATAAATACTGCTGTATATTTCACAGGTGCTGAGACTGATTACTCTAATGAACTTGTTAATGTCTTTTTTTTTTAAGATTTTATTTATTTATTTGACAGACGGAGATCACAAGTAGGCAGAGAGGCAGGCGGGGGGTGGGGAGCAGGCTCCCTGCAGAGCAGAGAGCCCGATGCGGGGCTTGATCCCAGGACCCTGGGATCATGACCTGAGCGGAAGGCAGTAGCTTTAACCCACTGAGCCACCCAGGCGCCCCTGAACTTGTTAATGTCTTGAGGAAGACAATTTTAGACTTGAAGTTCTTCCTCAAATATATGGAGTTGGACTTCAGTAAGTCATTTTCAAACTGTAAACTATTAGAAAAGTGACAAGGTTATGTCTTTACACATAATTTTTACGCTGTCTCTATTATTTCTAGTGTATTAGGCACATAGTGGGAATTCAATAAATGTTTGCAGTAAACTGACTCCAATATAGATGTATTTCACTTGAGAGGAAACATAGATGTTTCTGATATTTTGTATAAATTGTTTATGAGTTAAACACTACTCAAAATATGCAAGAGAAATTTGTTATTAAATGGATTCCTAAGATGAATATTTTTTACAATATTTAGAATCACTTTGTAATATAACTCCTTTATGTTAACCATTGTTTGAGTTTCATATTTTTACACATTCAGGTTGCTGATAATAGGATACCCTAGCTTAGTGCCTGACAGGCATGAGGAAGCCAACTGAATCACTAGTGATTATATCAAGATGTTTTTCATAGAGCTCTACTCTCTTCTTCTAGAGTTTCTAGTTTCCCAGATGATCGCCTCCTCTCTCTCTCTCTCTCTCTCTCTCTCAATGTCTCCCCCACAACACACACACAAATTTTCTCCCTGTATCTTCATTCAAATTTGGTAGTTGTATCCTAATTTATAATGTATGCATAAACTTAATTTCCCAATACTCCTTTCCACCTCTCCCCACCCACTTGTATAACCAGATGCCTCACCATTTTTCAAAACAGGTATGCCTTCCATGGTGCCTGGATCATCCATAGCATGTAGAGAATTCAAGTAGTCTGTCTCAGGTGGTGGCTTTTCTATGAGCATGCTGGAAGTTGAAGCTTCCCCAGCTGAGAAGCAATATTGCCAGGTTACCCTCAAGGTGGGATTCAGGGAAGGGAATGCTACTTATTCTCATTCATTTCCTCTGTAACTCTTAGCTGTCCAGGGCCTTTTTCCCCATAATGCAGTGAAAAATTAGAGAAGTCATGACTTTTCTCAATAGCTATCATACCTTTAAAAAGGTTCTATTCCTTTGACATAAAAGAGAGAAAAGCAGAACATGTAATTAGCTATCTTGAGACTATGGTAGAATAGAAAACCATTTCTCTTTGGGACTCTATCTTATGGATTTTATTGTCAATTACAGTCGTAACAAGAACTGTGAGAGATGAGCCCAGAAAGGGATTCACAAAGCACAGAGAAATCAAATACCAGTTCATGTGCTATAAATCTTATTCTTCCAACTCCCAGGTCTGTGTTTCTTATCTGCCTGAGCCTACCCACATATAAGCCCAAAATTTCACCTGATAATTTGTACAAGGAAGAGCTCAGAGACAGATATTTTACTGTATTAGGGATGGAATAAAGTCAGTTGGCCCCTAACACCTACATTTAGACTAGTACGTTTCACATCCTGTATTCAAACTCCCTGCAAGAGAAGCCATCGGTCACTGGAGTATGATCAGGGGACAATGGTACCTGTGCACTGAGGAGGCCTGACTAACCCACGAGACTGAATCACACACATGAAAAATTTCAGATGATATTCCTCTTTACGCATGGCTGTCTCCTAGAAATAGAGATGGAGTTAAGCCATATGAACAGAATTGTGGAATGGTTAAGTTGGACAAAACGGACATGGATCAGGTATGCCCACTACTGAAGGCCTTAGGACATGACAAAATAAAGTATCAGTATATGAAAGGATACAAAGAATCTCCTTTTATATATTTGACAGGGCAAGATCTCTTGACTTCAGCAAGCATCTCCTTTTTCCCAGAGCAGGTAAAAGGCTAGGGCATCCTGAGGTTCCCCTTATTTAAGTCTGAGCTCAGACTTCTGAGGTCTGGAGGGCCTACTCAGAAGCATTTCTCCAAGACTTCTGGACAGGGCCTGGGTCCAGAGGTCACGTTGAAGGACTTGGCAAAAAGCCTGAATGAACAAACCTATTTCTTCCCATTATTTTCTACTTAAAAGTAGGGCACCGATTACATGTTAATCCATTCGGTCACAGGAACACCACCACGGCCATTTAGTTCTTCAGAGGGCTGACACCTGGGTCCTTTTCCATTTTTACTCGGAAAAGTAGATCTCTGGTGGACCCCCAATAGCTTTCCTCACACCTCTGCCCATGTCTCAAACGCCTCTAGAGTTCTGGAAGATTCTACATGTTTCGGGAGTCTAACCTAAACTAATCCTAAAATGCTTCCACTCCTGCCTCCAATGGCCAGTCAAGCATGATGTGATGTAAAGAATACAGGACTGCAAGTTAAGAAACTGTTTCCTAGTTCCAGATCTGCCAACACTTTATAACTCTGGGAAATGACTTCATGTCCCTGAAGCTGTTAGAGTAAAATCTTTCCCACAACCACTACATGCATCAACGTTCCGTGATTCTCAATAAAACACGATACAGAGCTCGATTCAGCCCTCAGGTCTGCATCTGTCAAGACGGCCACAAGTTCCCGCCAGTCGAGGGAGGGCCACAGCGAAAAGCTGCCATGGAAACCAGAGCGAAAGCAAAAATCGCCGAGCGGAACCAGAAGACGGCGTGCAAAGGGATCGAGGGAACAGAAAAAAGCGAAGGACGACGGGTACACTAACAGTAATCCGAGAACGGGAACAAGAAAAACCCCAAACTGAAAGGGGAACAGGGAAATTACGACTTCAGCCTTAGATGGTCCTTGAGCTTCTCAGGTCTGGCCACACTGCGCAGGCGTTCTCCGGTTCCTCAACTCCGCTCTTTGACCTTCCGCCCCACCCCCTCGCCCCTCCGCAGCCACCGGGCGGCTCTTCCGGTGTTGTGGAGGCTGTTCCGGTTCGCGGCGGTTCCCGGCTTTTGCGTTCCGCGCCCGGCCGGAAACCCCTTCGCATAGCAGCCGGTTCCGGTTCGGTGAGTGGCGGCGGGAAGCTGGGGGAGGGGTGAGGATGGAGGGAGCCTGGGCCGGGAGGCAGTGCCGGTCCGGGCCCAGCAGCCTGGGCTGGGCTGGGCGGAAGCGGGGAGGGCGGTGGGGACAGTGCTTTTTCCTCTGCCCCGCCCCCTGGGACCACCTCCCCTCCCCCCTGCTCTCCACCGGCCGCACTCTGGCCGGCGGCCGTTAGTTAGGCTTCCCGAGGCCGTTCCTTCAGTCCCCTTTCTCCTGGGCCGAGGAGGGGTCGTCTCCCTGCCGGTACCGCGGGCCGGGTCTCAGCGCCCAGCGCTGCTTGTGGGGAAAAGGCCGGTGGGGATTTCGGGGTTTTCCCGCCCGGGCAGGGTCTCTCCTCTCAAGGGAAGAGATTTCACCAGGAAGCTCAGCTTTCTGTTACACCTGCTTCTCCCGCCTTTCTTGAGACCTGAATGGTATTTCTCGACTTCTGCGTCTCACGTAAACATTTCTCCAACTCTTTTACTCTGTGGTATCTCCCTGAGGTGTGATATCGCTAGTGCCACCACCAGAGAGAGACACGGCTGGACCCTCCTTCCCAGGTTATGAAAATCCCCTTCACTGCCACGGTTTGCTTACCTGGCTCATCGCCTCCTGGTCATTCCCTTGAACCGTCTTTCTTGGTTGTACCCTAACGTGGTCTCTCTGGATATATGCCCGGCTTCTCTTGAGCTTGGTGATTTCTGTTTATCGGTGCCTCTGCAGTATTTTCACTATCTTGTTGGCAATAACTTTACTCCTTTATCACTTTCAAGTCAGCCTTATCAAGGTCATTTCACTTCACATTTGGTACACTTGCTTGGGGTGGTGGTGATGCTTGTGAGGTTTATGTATAAAGCCTTATGTAGGCTACCACCTTTTTTACTTAGGGTCTTTGTTCTAATTGGATTTTCTGAATGGAGTAGATCACGTTATCTCCCAAATCTTTATCCATTGTAGCAATAATTTGTGTTAAGCCCTCGTGTTGAAAGATAGATTACTCTGAATTTGAAATTACAGTGGCAGCGAAGCTTTAAGCATCTCTTAAGCATGATCCCACAACCTTCTTCCAATTTAGAGATCCCCTGTTTTCCCTTTAGTCCCAATTTTGGAAGACTCGTTTTGTGTATTTTGAGAAGTCTCATTTTTGCTCGATTGCAATTAATTATCCCGGCTGCAAACATGGTCTTCATGTCGCCCGTCTGATGAGTTAAGTCTGGAGGGAGCAGATGGATTAAAAAACAGGTTCTGCCACTTCAGGCTAAGGTGATGTAACTCTTGACTACCGCTTTGAAAGTCTTTCCTTTTCTTTACCTGACTCCCACACCTCTTGCCAATGCACCAGCTTTATTTTCTTGATAGATCTGGTTTCTCCCAGTAGACTGTTTCAGCAGCAGGAACCAGTTGTTACTCATCTTTGTATCCCTGGTACCTCGTATGTAACTGGTGCAGTAAATGTTTGTGTACTAAAGCGGTTGAATGCTTAATGTTTTAAGGTGTTCAAGTGTTAAGGTGTTGAGAGTCTGATTGGGAGAGGTTACGTGTAAAAGTATGAGAAACAAAAACAAGTACATGATGATACACTGCAAACTTATCATATATATATCCACAGTTCAGAGTAGGGTGATTCACAAGATCACTTCCATACCCTTCTCATATCATAAGTTATTCTAACCACATTTGGTCCTGGATAAAGCTAATTTTGCTCCTCAGTACATACTTTCTAGTAACTTCATGGTAACTGTAAACATTTTCTTTTGTAACCACCTCTTTGTATGTAAGCTTATACATGTTTTGTTCTACTTGTTACATTCTGTTACTGTCAAGACTTTGCAGTCTTTTTTTTTTCTTTCAGATCTCCTGTTACTTTTGTGTTCAGCTGTTAAGTTGATTTCACCTGAATACTTGTAACAGCTTGTATTCTTTTAGTAAATTGATGACCAGTGTGAACTAGGAAATGTTATTAGAATACTTTTCTTAAAAGAGAAAAGTTCTTAGGCTTGTGAGAATTTGGTGGCATCAAAGTTTCCAGATCCAGCATTTCATGGTGAATCTTGGAGTAAAATATCTCTACTTCTAATGTAAATGCAAAAGGCAAAAAAGAAAGTCACATAAGCACACTGAAGAAGGAGGATGTATTTGTATTAAAATGTAAATGTGGGGTTTTAAGTATTCAAATTATGAAACTGTCGATCCCCCCAGGACCATCCCTAAGAGGTGAATTTTATCTTGACAAGGTGTATGAATCCTTGAATGAAGATATGTTAAAGGATACCACGTTTTGTGGTGTTTGTTAAAAGCACATTTTCTTGGGAGTTAGAATATCCTGGATTTTTATCTTCCCTTTTCCCCATCTATGTGATTTCAGGCAAGTCACTTAACCTCTCCAGACAGTCTCCAAAATTCTTTAACTTCTTGCTTGCTTCCCTCTTTACATCTATCTTAGCAATGCAAAGGAAGTAACATGGGATTGTTGAACTGGGCACCAAGCTTTTAAATTGGCATTCTCTTTAAATCAACAGAAAAGACTAGTGATGACACTTATGAAATAGCCAAAAGAGTGAAATGTGAAAAAGCCACTCCTAGTTTATTGGTTGATAGGATTTTTTCCCTTAATGTGGAACCCAGGGAATTCATTATTTAAAAAGGAGGAAGGGGATAGAATAACCTGGAGAATTTCCAAATAGAAGCCTTTTGTTAGGTTGAATATTTGGAACATACTTGAAGCCTAAATATAAGGCTTAAGTTATTTGGGAATCCTCCCCAGCAAGACTGGGTGTCCGATGCTTAGTCTGTAGTTGTGCCAGGAAAAGCTCAAGCAGGCTTCCTTTGTGTGTGCGCTTCATTGCGACCATATGGAGTACCTAATAGCATCGTCCAGTCTCCTTAGTAGATGGAACCCTTGATATTGCTAAAGTGGATTGATAAAGTTGGTAACAAACTAAAGTCAATGAGGGCTCAATCTTTTTAAAAATATGTAGGGTGCCTGGGTGGCTCAGTGGGTTAAGCCTCTGCCTTCTGCTTAGATCATGGTCTTAGGGTTTCCCATGGTCTTAGGGTCCTGGGATTAAGCCCCGCATCGGGCTCTCTGCTCAGCGGGGAGCCTGCTCCTTCCCCTCCCCACCTGCCTCTCTGCCTACTTGTGATCTCTCTGTCAAATAAAATCTTTAAATAGTATATGGTAATAATATTATGAATATAGTAAGTGTGACTCTTACCATTCCTAATCTCTTCCAAGACGCATGTGTGCCAAGGATATGTTTATTAACCTAGTTCCAAGCAGTTAGGCTTTTAAATACCTTTTTCTGGGAAAATTAGATACATCAGGAGAAAATAATTTCATGTAGGCAAAGGGACTTTGGTGTGTAACAGTTGATTAATGATGGGAGAAAAAGTACTTTAGTACAACTGGGAAGTATTTCTTGATTGTTATAAGAATATCAGTAGCTATATTTGGCTGCTGACTAAAACATATGGAAGAAAAGTCTAATAGGACCACCATAAGATCTATCACTTGTTTATAAAACGGTTTAGCATGGGGTATTAGAGCCATGGATTGCAAAGAATTTCTTGGTTGTAATTTCAGTGCTGTCACTGACTAACTTTATAATCATATGCAAATTAATCTCCAAAGGGTTGGTGCTCCCAACTTCTTGCTGTAATAGTCTGTGATTCTGTGGGTAGTCCATAATTGCTTTTTAATATAGCTCAGGGTTCAGAAATGTTTGGAATTTTCTCAGCTCATTTTAGTTTCCATTCTCTTCCCATCAAGTCATCTCTCCTCACCACCTTATATTTTTCTCTGCTGAGAACACAAATGTGAGTGGCAGAGCCACACTGTGAGTGACTTCCTGTTCTATAATTATATGAAGGAGGTGTTTCAGTATGTAACATTTCTGTTTTCTGTCTTTTATAGGACTTTGTTTCTTGCTAAAGTCAGTGATGTGAAAAGATCTGACATGGGTAAGTCTGACTATGAAATAATAATTCAATCCTTTTAGCTACCCTGATTAGTTAAGCTGAATCGAAAGAAAGATTTTTTTTTAACATTTTTGGTATTTGCATCTTTGTGCTTAATAATCTTAAAGGAGGTCTCAACCTAATTATGTAATGGATGTAATCCCAGGCAATTTTCTTTTGGTTGAGACATTGTTTATAGCATCATTTGGAAGCATTTTCTCGTTCATTGTATTGAAAAAGCCAGATACACACTAACAAACATTTACTATGTGCCAGGCCCTGTTCTGAGTATTTAGAATATATTAATTCATTTAATTTTTTACAACTGCCTTACACAGTGCCTAATATTAACAAGGAAATGGGGGCACAGAGGTTAAGAAACAACCAGAACTGGTACTCAGGCAGCCTGGTTCCAGAGTCCTTATTCTTTCATACTATGTTATACTGACTTCTGTATGGTAAATAACTTGATTAAGGTAGATTTTAAATTTCATTTAGCTAGTAGCATTGAAAATTAATTGTGATTACAATATTTTCCACTGTTTATAGTTCTTTATATCTGTAAAGGGGATCAATACAGGGTCAGGATGAGTGGCCAATAAGGAATAGGTTGAACGATTTATACAGTTAGATCTTATAACATTCCATGTGCTCCTTTTAAAGTCACATTAGTCTTCTCTCTTCTGTTTTTTGCTTTTGCGTGGTCTGCCTTCTCTCCGCCCCCCCATCATTTGTTTCACTTTTCTCTAATCGTTAATATCATTGTAAGTCACTGAGTTCTGTCACTCTTATGTTACTATTCTAGCTCTTTTATATTAACAAAGGTCTCAAAAGTGGTTATAAAATAAGGTTCTGCCATAGCATTACAGAAATGGAGCTGGTAACTGTTTAGAGCCATATGAATAAATGATACTTTCTACAGAAAAAAGTTCAGGTGGATTCATTTTTAAAGCACCTTTTTGAGTTAGACAAAGGAAAAAAACTGTTAACGGTGTTTGTTTCTGAATGATGAAATTTTTTCCCCTTTTTTTTAATAGTTAAATTTTTTTCTACAGCTAAAACATTCAAAGTTTTTTTAGGGAAACTTTTCATTTTTTAAAAAAACTTTGAATTAAGCTTTCTTCTTTAATACTTGCACAAGTTTTGAACTATTTGGTGGATAGATGATCTCCACTAATTCCAAGTGAGCCAATTTCTGCACATGGGCCCCTTTTTGACAATGACATTTTGAGATTTCTGGCCAATAGTTCTGAAAGAGGGGGTTTATTTGATTATAGAGGTGCTCTTTGGGGGTCATTTTTATTAGGTGAAATGATTTGTTCATAGAAAAGTAGTTATTGAAGAATTATGTGACATGAATTAATTCGGATTCTTTCCCCAGATGATATTGCTGATAGGATGAGGATGGATGCTGGAGAAGTAACTTTAGTGAACCACAACTCCATATTCAAAACCCATCTCCTGGCCCAAACAGGTTTTCCAGAGGACCAGCTTTCATTTTCTGACCATCAGGTTAGGAATAATTTTCTTCCCTTAGTTGATGAATTACTTTGGCTTAAGTTTTCATCTGATGTAATTTAAATGGTACACTCGAAAGGACAAACATGTATAAACTTTTTAGAATCAGTATTTCTGGTGTTTTGAATTCTTTTTGATATATTAAAGTTAAGACAAGAACTAGGCTATGTATGAGTTTTTTGAGAATAGTATCTTTTAGAAAACTCTTTATTATTTCTATGCATATTATAATTATCAAAGCACATGTCAGTGTCCTTTTAAACTAGAGTCTTAAAATTGTTGAGCTTTAAGTGGGGGGAAATATGTCAATATACAGAAGCTCTGAGATTTCCCTGTGTTATAATATGTAATTTCTCGAAGGACCAGCATCAATAGCATCCCCTGGGAGCTTGTTAGAAATGCAGAATCCTAGGCTTCACCCCAGACCTACTGAATTAGAATGTATGGTTTTAAAAATTTCCAGCTGATAAATAGAAATACCACATGATCCAATAATTTTTCTACTGGGTACTTACCCAAAGAAAATGAAAATACTAAATCAAAAAAATATATGCACCCCTAGTTTATTGCAGCATTATTTACAATAGCCAAAACAAGGAAGCAACCCAAACATCCACTGACATGACATGAGTGGATAGGGAAGATGTGATATACGTATACACGTATGCAGCCATAGAAGGGATGAGATCTTGACATTTGTGACAGTATGCATAGACCTAGAGAGTATTATGCTAAGTGAAATAAGACTGTGAAAGACAAATATCGTATGATTTCACTAATATGTGGAATCTAAAAAACAAAACAAATAAATAACAGAATTTGATCTGTAAATACAGAGAACAAAACTGATGGTTGTGGGGAGAGGGTGGAGAAAAGTAGGAAAGGTGAGTGGGAGGTACAGGCTTCCAGTTAAGGAATGAATAAGTCACAGAAATAAAAGGCACAGCATAGGGAATCTGGTGTGACAGACGGTAGCTACATTTGTGGTAAGGATTGCATAACGTACAGAAAAGTTGGATCACTATGTTGTACACCTGAAACTGTAACATTGTATATCAGCTATGCTGAAATGAAAACGTTTTTTAAAAAAAGAAAAAAAGTCTCCAGCTGGTTTATTTGCACATTAATGTTTGAGGAGCATTATTAATAAAGCAGTCTTTCTCAGTAGGAAAGCCATTACTAATATAGATGAGACAGTTCTTTACTGTGTGAATCTCTCCCAAGCAAAACAGAATGTTTAGCATTGTTGGCCCTTGGGCACTAAATTACCTGTAACATCTGCCTCCAATAATCATTTTTGGTAACTGAATATATAGCCACACATTTCCAGATTGGTACTTGGGGTGCCCCTGATTAAGAACTTCTGTATGGGGATGCCTGAGTGGCTCAGTTGGTTAAGCGGCTGCCTTCGGCTCAGGTCACGATCCCAGCGTCTTGGGATCGAGTCCCACATTGAGCTCCTTGCTCAGCAGGGAGCCTGCTTCTCCCTCTGCCTCTGCCTGCCTCTCTGTCTGCCTGGGCTCGTTCGCTCTCTCTCCCTCTCTCTCTGAGAAATAAATAAATAAAATCTTTAAAACAAACAAAAAAAAGAACTTCTGTATGAAGTTATCAAAAGATTGAAAACCAGGTTCATTTGTCACCCTCTTTGATAAATGTTACAGCTGGCTTTCAGAACAGGATATACTATGTGCATGTTTACCTTTTAATGAGCATTCTTTGAATTAAGTTGTATAACAGATACTTTGTCTGTTTTTCCCCTTGAAGCCTCAGTCATTTCATTAAATTGTCTATGCATTTTCCTTTCTTATTAGTATGTAGTTTTTTTATAATATTTAAAAATATAGTTATATAGAATTCTGAAATACATCATAACCTTGTTTAATGATATTTTTCCAAGCATAAGTTTTTATTCCACTTTATTGTGAAAAATGTGCTTTAAGAAAAATCTTTTGCTTTGTTTAGATTTTACCTTCCAGGGAAGGAAATTTGGACCGATCTTATACATGTTCTACAAGAAGTACGGCTTATAATCCAAATTATTATTCAGGTATGACATATTACTTGGAGTCACAGCATTTGTACCATTCAGATTTCTTCCTAGCAAACTGTGTGTGTTTACCATCTCTAGAGTGAAAACATTGTCAAAAGCAAAATGATATTTTCTCCACTAAAACATCACTGTGTGTGTTGGGGGGGAGGAGGTTACTATAGTACTTTATTGACCTAGTCTCAACCACTTATATTTAATGGAAAAGTTTTTTGGGGGGGGTCCATTTTTTTACTTGTTCATTATGTCATTGTGAAAAGCAGTACAGCTTTGGTTTGGCTTTTTTTTTTTTTTTAAGATATGTGTCTATGATGTAAAGGTTATTTGTTTTAGATTGATATAAAGCACAGAGTTAGCCATTTCTATTCTGCTTGAAACCATGAATCCTGAAAAATTATTTCTACCCAAGCTTGTCCCTCCATCAGGGCAGGAAATGTTAATTACATGTTTCTATCTAGCACCTGCCACAGCCATGCTTGCATATTCAGGGGCTTGCCTGTTCAGCTTGTGATCCATGGCAGAAGTCAGCATTCTCTAGGCTATTCCTAGTCCCTGGCCTGCCCGACTTTCCATCTGCCCCTTTCCTAAGGTTAGGACCTCCAGTGATCTTCTGGCTCTGTCTTGGGGAAACTAAGAGGTTTTTATTAGTTAGCTTCCTGGAAGTTAGCTTCCCAGGAAGATTATAGTGCCTTCCTGTGTCTTATCACTCCTCATGCTTCAGTCTCCTCACCTTCCCACAAATATGGGAATATTAGTAATACTGTTGAACCTGCCCTAATGGGATTTTTATAAGGATAAATTGAGGTGATAAATATGAAATGCAAATAATAATTACTGTTATTTGGCTTCCTCAGGATTCTTTGTCAGCAAGATGAGATCTCCTCCCCTAAAAAGACGTTAGTATGATGATCTTTTAGATTTATATTATATTTAAATGTCATTTAGGTGGGCGGCACTTTACCCTGGGCTCTGAATTTCCTCTCTTGGTGTGGGAAATGGTCTCTGCAAAGTATGTGCATAGTTTGTATAGGAAAATCAGTTAACTGGCTCTGAAAATAACTCTGCCATCGTTACTATTGGAAAGGCCTTACTGATGAGCAGAGAGTCTGACATCTGGTTAGATAGTTCATTATTAATCTTAGGGAAAGGACAGTTGAGTGGCTAATGAAATGAGATCATTAATATTTCCACTTGAACTCAGACTATTTGTTTATAATTTCATATATTGATTTACCATTGGATAGAATATTTGCTTTTAGTTTAAAATAATTGCTGAATAATAAACAATTATGTAGAGAAAATTATACTCAGAATCTGCTGACCGTAGCAACTCAATTCTGTGGTCTTATCCATGTGTACATACATGATACGCATTGTATGATTCAGTACATATCACCTTTTTCGTCCAATATTTTAATTTTTAGTTTTCCATTTACATGTTATTCTTCGTGTCAGCCTTTTTCTGTTGATTTCTAATAATCCACGGAATTGATATGCACATTTACAGTGCTTTATGTGCAATTTGAAAATCCAAAAAGCTCTGAAAACCAGAAATTCTTTTCATAATTCATTTGGCATCCAAACTGACCTGACCTGAATTCATTCCTTGGCAAAACCCACATGAACTAACATGAAGCTATTTATATTTTTGTTTTCTATTTATTTCTGTAAATATGAGTATTTCTGCAGATGTATTAATATGTTTGATTACAGGGTGCAGCTTCAAATTATACCTTGAAGTGTTACATAGTATATACCAGGTTATCTTTCTAAAATTCCAAAAATTTTAAATTCAGAAGTGCAGTGAGATCTAGGGGACTATGATTTAGGATAATGGTCCCATGCCTTTATTTGCTTCATTATTTTCTCTGTAGTTTAGGCCTCTTCACACTCACTATTTTTAGCTATTGTAAATAATATGACTTAAGAACATTTGTATGTATAGCCTTTTTTCTTTAAAATTTCATTACGCCCTTGATATTCATAAAGGATATATCCGAGATCATCTCAGAACTTCATGTTCTTGACTGTGGTGTATTTGACCAGATTGTTGGCTTTCTACTCAATTACATGACTCTTGAGAGGTACATTTTTCCTATGTTTGTCCTTATACCATAAGTTGATCCCCGTAGCAAAATCTTACACTGAAGTTTTGCCTCTCATTTGAAGGCTGTTTTTTAGGAAAAGGAAAAAAATTACTTCATAACAGTTACTGTATACATGATGATGAATAGTGAATAGCAACAGTGAGTAACAAAGCCATATTGAAATGGGGATGCTGAGCTGTTAGAGTCATTCTCTAAGTTATAACCCGAAGCAGAGGATTCAGACTTGTGCCTCTACCAAATTTCATCTCATCCCTGACCAAACAAATGTACAGGTGTGTCACAGAGCTCCAGGGTTGCTTTCTGACAATCGGATTTTAAATCTGTGAAGATCAACGGTTTAAATACATTTTTCTTAAAGTCTTCAATTTAAATCTACTTTTTACTGTATATTTTTCTTAACTTTATTCCTTTGCCACACCCATTCTAATTGATTGTAAATCCTGCAGAATTTTATCCTTTGTATGTCTTCTTTTCCAATAATCCCCACATTGATTTCTGTGGTCAATCACCTTGAGCTTCACTGCTTGATTGGGCAAGATGGGGTCTCCAGTTTACCTGCCTTAGTCTTCTCATTCTGTCTTGGTATTTGTCTCCTCTCTTGCTATTCTCTTTTCCTCCAAGGTGAAAACAATCATGGGAAAGCCCCAGACTTTAGAATCTAGGGTCTGGAACTTGCTTACCATTTACTGTTTTACTGCATCTGCTGTCTCTTTGTTTCAAGATTTTTAAAAATCTGCTTCTTAGAAATCCACTTAAAATTAGACTATTTTAAAAAATATTTTTAAAGAAAGCAGAGAAAATACAGCTCTTTTATCTTAATAATTTACTGCTGGTTAGCCTTTAAGACATCTTGATTTTATTTTCAATTTATTAACAATTGAAAATTGGAACATTTTAAACACTAAACAAAGAAAAGTAGATTAAGATGAAAATGATTTTGCTTATGCTTAGAATCATTATCAACATCTTATCTTTGGGAAATATGTTAAATTAGGTTGCCAGACAGGCATTTAGTAGATGATTTAAAGCATCTTGCTATTTATAATAACTAAGCCTGAAAGTTAACAGGAGCAACTGATGATGCTTACTTTCATTGTAAGTAATTGCCTGACATACTTTTTTTTTAAATTTAAAGCTTATTTAATTATGTCCATAAAACTATTGCCTGTCCTTGTAGAAAATTTGTAGAGAAAGGTAGAAAAATACCCATCATTCTATTTTTGGAGCACAGCCAAAATTAAACTTTTGGTGTATTTCCTTACAGTTTTGTGTGTGCCTATGTGCACATAATAAGTAATCTTATTTGTGGCGTTTGTAATCTGATTTCTTAATGTTAACAGAATACCAGGTTAAACCATCACTTAAAAAATAGTGTCTGAAGCTCCATTTGGGTCCCTCTCCAGCTCTGCTTGATTACATCAGCAATAGAAGACCATTGATTGCTTTCATTGAGTGGGGATGGAACCACCTTGTTCTGGTTAAACAGACTGCCTGATCCTGTGCTTTTCTCTTACATTTAAAAGCTGAAGCCTTTGTGAAATGCCATTGAGATGGCTACTCTGGCTTATCCTTGGCCTCAAATTTCACACTTATCAGGGTAATTTTGCCTTTTTGATGACATTCCTCAAGTAGACATTTCTAATTAGATCATTCCCTAATCCTATTTTAGCAAGAAAATATAAGAGACAGATTTCTACTATTATTACTTTGCATTTAAAGATTAAAATGTTCTGGTCCTTTAATGATACTCATTTTTTTAATTAGCCTTGTGTTTCTCTCCTTAAAGTAATAGTAATAGATGCTAAGCATAGATAGTGATTGCAAATGTACAAGGTTATAATTCATTTTAAAAGTATATTTAATTGTTAGATTAGATTCATCCAGTGGTGAATCAACTGGTACTAATCCCACTCCTGAATGCTGCTTTTTTTCCTGTCTTATTTATCCTAAATCCTGATAACCCTGATCCAAAAAACCCACAAAAAACAAACAAAACAAACCCGAGTACTAAGCTTCTTTTTGTCAGCTACTGTTTTTTGGATACCAATATCAAAAGCTACATTAAATATTTTAAATAATATTGTGAAGAGTTCTGTAGTCATGTGGTTTGAAAATGTTGTTAGCATTAGACAAAAATTCAGGAAGTAGAGAATTATCATCCTCATTTTTCCGCTGGTGCTCCTCAGAGTTCCATAACCTGACATCGGAAGTTATTTTGAAGGTGCTGTTTTAATTTGTCTGATCCTGCTGATAGGGAGAGGTGGATTTAGAAAGTATTCGATTCCTAGGGCACCTGGGTGGCTCATTTGGTTGAGCATCCAACTCTTGATCTCAGCTCAGGTCTTGATCTCAGGCTGGTGAGTTTGACCCCACATTGGGCTCCTTGCATCTACTTAAAAAGAAAAAAAAAAAAGAAATTATTCTATTCCTAGCTGAAATTTCAAAAGACTTTTTCTTACCCCAGTTGGTAAGCCACAAGTCAGGAAATTCAAATAATAAATAATCCTCACTTAGCCTGATTGCAGTAATAAGCTTCGGAGGGAGTATTGATATTTCTAATGATTATGACATTAAGTGACCTGAAGGTTACCATACCAGAACCAGATGCATATGATGGGTCATTCCTGCCATAAGCCAGCCAGAATAAGCAGGAGTGAGATTATTCCTGTTCTTAGAGCCCCCTGAGTCCTGAACATGGTAATTAAAAGGAAGAAAGTGACAGGAGCTGCTTTTTAAGCGATAACTGTTGTTCATTTGAATTACAATTCTCCTTGGCCCTCCACCTGCTTTCTTACTGGTCTGGCCTACCTTCTTTCAGGCCCAGGCCTGGGAGTGCTTGCAAGATATAGTTGGGGTAAAATGTTGACTTTTGGTGGACACCACGGAGTCACATTGATGCAGATAAGGCACATGGCTGTGGCAGGATTCAGCTCCTTCATCAATTTTCAGGTTAGTATGGCTGAATCAATTATAGTTTGTAGAAGTTCCCTTACTGCAGACTTTACTGGCAGTTGAGACTGGGATCTTTCTTCCATGAGAGACATGGTGCTTTACCACATTACTTTAGAATACAATGTTGGACATGGTTGCAGTCATATGGAAAACTACTACTCTAGGTATTTGTCTAATTACTCAAACTTTTATTCTTTTAGACAACCCTTCCTCAGACAGTTTTCTTGGCTCAGGAGACTTAAGAACCTTTGGCCAGAGTGCAAATGGCCAGTGGAGAAATTCCACTCCAGCATCAGGTTCAACTTTACAAAAATCAAGAAACAGCCGAAGTCTTTACCTCGAAACCCGAAAGACCTCAAGGTAGGTATTCTGGCCTTCTAGTTAACAAGGCTTTCCTCTGATATGAGAGAAAATGGCCTTAACATAGTTGTTTACATTGGTATTTTTATTTTATTTTATTTTATGCAATATGGTGGTTTTATTAAAGCATAGGGACAGAACCCATGGGCAGAAAGAACTGCTGCCCCGGGATTGTGGGGAGCAGCTCAGCATTGGCATTTAATTAATTTATTTTTTTAAGATTTTACTCATTTATTTGACAGAGAGATAGAAAACACAAGTAGGCAGAACAGCAGGCAGAGAGACAAGCAGGCTATCCACTGAGCAGGGAGCCCAACATGGGGCTCGATCCCAGGACCCTGGGATCATGACCTGAGCGGAGGGCAGACGCTTAACCAGCTGAGCCACCCAGGGGCCCCAACGTTGGCATTTCAAAGGAGTAACACTGTTTCTTTAAACTGTGAAAATATGGACAAATCCATTTTAAACCTTCAACTTTTAATTTACTTGGTGCTGAATTTTGGTGACAGTCAAAGTTTCTCATTAGAGGAGAGTTTTGAGGGAAATCTTGTTGCATATGACTATTTTGGGATCAGTATGGCTATTATGAATCTTTAAAGTAGAAATAGTTCAATTTCTACAACTTCAGTAACAAAGAAATCAGTACATTTTATAGGCTCTCCCATGAGCAGAGACCTGACTTAAACCAAAGAAGTTCTGCACCTCATGGCTTTAGTCAACTAGACCTAAACTTCTTTTCTTAGGAAACAGAGATACAAAGAACTTCTTCCTTTTTAGCCCAGTTTCTTAAGGGCTACCTATTCCCTCACCAAGCTTATACTGATCATTAAAGACAGATGAAGTTTGGCTTAGAAACTTTTCCCTCAGAACTTTTATTAGTAAAATATTTCTTTTTTAAAACATATGACTTCTTAAATTTTACTCTGATGGTGGATTTTAGGAATGTGGGGTCATTTAATTTCCTGCTTAGGCAAGGCTAAGCTTTCTGGTGTTGATAGAAACCAATGAGATGACTTTTATTTTGTGATTATTAGCACATGGACTTTGGAAACCTGTCAGTACTCTCAGGGCTGGTCTTCCCCACTTCTTAATATATTTTTAAATTACACAAGAATTCACTAGTGCATTCATATTGTAAAAGTTAAAACATTACCAATAAAACTAAAGATCCTTGACCATTCCTCACAATCTTATTCCCCTCCCCTTGGTGTGTTACCTTCCAAACCTTTCCCTATGGTTTTTTTTTTTTCTTGTTTTTTTTTTCTCCTATATAGTGGGCCATGTATACTACAAAATGTATAGTGCTATTTTGTTTTCATTAAAGATTTCCTATATGTATCATTTGCCAAGTTGCTTTTTTTTTTTTTACTAGGTAAGGCCATGCTGTTATTTTTTTAAATGACATTATTATAGAAACAAATACATGTGCTTTGTAAAAAATCAGAAAATACAGATAGGTAAAAATAAATTGTAAAAACATCATGTTTCCACCAGTGAGAGATCACCTCTGTTAATATCCTAGTACATATCTTTTCAGATATTTTTCTCTGCATTTACATGCATTTTTTTCAATGTAGTGCTTAATGCTCTTAAGTCTCTTAAATCTAGAACAGCCCCTTTTTCTTATGACATGACTTTTTCTGCATGTTTCACCTTTTGGATTTGATAGGTTTCTTCCTCATAGTATTATTTTGTCATCTCTCCTCTGTATTTTTTTTTTTTTTTTTTGTAAACCAGATCTTTGTCTTGAATAAAAGCTGGTGCTGTGTTATATGACATTAGAAAATCTACAAATCTGTTTCTCCTCATCAGTGATACTGGATTAAACTCTGGATTAGGGAAATAACAATGTGGTCCTCTTTTTTGTGGTCCTCACATTACTAACTGTAATGTGGTACAGTTAGTTTTCTTTTCCCCCTTGTGATGACTAGAATGTAATCTAAATGATGTTACTTGGGCAATTATATCAATGACCAATTTCATATCAGCCTTATAGTTACTCATGTCAATTGATAATTCTTACCTGATAATTTTTAAAAATTAAGGTGAGATTGACATACATTATATTAGTTTTAGGTATATAACATAATGATTCAATATTTGTATATATTGCAAAATGACCTCAGTAAATCTAGTTAACATCTATTGTCATATGCAGTTATAAAATAGTTTTTTCTTCTGATGAGAACTTTTAAGACCTACTCTCTTAACAACTTATAAATAAGCAATACAGTATTATTATCATTTTTAAAGATTTTATTTATTTATTTGACAGAGAGAGATCACAATAGGCAGAGAGGCAGGCAGAGAGACAGGGGGAAGCAGGCTCCCTGCTGAGCAGAGAGCCCGATGCGGGGCTCCATCCCAGGACCCTGAGATCATGACCTGAGCTGAAGGCAGAGACTTAACCCAGGTGCCCCAATATTATTAATTGTAGTTACCATGTTATACATTACGTTTCCAGGGCTTACTTATTTTATACCTTGAAGTTGGTGCCTTTTAACCTTCTTTGACTTGATAATAGTTTTATTAGAGTTACTGAAATAGTACTTTTCCAGTGTTACCATTTCTTCTGTACTTATTTTCATTCTGCTTTGAAGGGGAGTTTTTTTTCCCATATTAAGCAGGGTTGTTTGGTTACCCTGTTGGGATACCCTTCCCATCTACTGGGAAGCCAAGCGATAGGATTAGATCTTTCTTTTTCATAACCAATTTTTCAAAGTAGGAGGTTTTTTTTGGTCTTTTTTTCTTTTAAATAGCCACTTCATGTGCTTCAGATGAGGTTTTCTGTTCTTAGTGTCATTCCAGATTCAGTGTGTTCCTGTCCACTAGAATCATTACTCTTTTATTGTTCACATTCTCACAGCTTTGGCCACCAGGAGCTCCTTCAGGCTCACTGCTGTTTCTGGCCCAATCTCTTTAATTGTAGGTAGCAATTAAACACACACACACTCTGGGAAGCAGTAATGCAAAAGGCATTGTGCATTAAACACACACACACTCTAGAAAGCAGCAATGCAAAAGGCATTGTGGGGAATTCATTATATTTTCACCAGACAAATTATACTGCCCTTGCCTTCTTTTTGTAGCAGCATCCACCCATCCTAAGGAAATAAGCCTGTTCCTGGAGTTCTGTCTCCTTGTTTCCTTCCCCACTCTAACATACATAGAAACCATTGTAATTTATAGACTTACAGAGCATGTAAGTGATTTTAAGTTTTTATTTTAATTCCAGTTAACATAGTGTTATATTAGTTTCAGGTGTACAATATAGTGATTCAGCATTTCCACACATCTACCCCCCATGCTCATTAAAACGGTACACTCCTTAATCCCCATCACCTGTTTCACCTGTCTTTCCTATCTCCACCTCCTCTCTGGTAGCCATTAGTTTGTTCTGTATAATTAAGAGTTTATTTCTTGATTTGTCTTTCTCTTTTTTTCCCCCTTTGAGAGAGCATATATGTACTTTTTTTTTTTTTTAAGATTTTATTTATTTGTCAGATAGAGAGCACAGGAGCGAGCACAGGCAGACAGACTGGCAGGCAGAGGCAGAGGGAGAAGCAGGCTCACTACCGAGCAAGGAGCCCAATGTGGGACTCGATCCCAGGATGCTGGGATCATGACCTGAGCCGAAGGCAGCTGCTTAGCCAACTGAGCCACCCAGGCGTCCCCATATATGTACTTTTTGATTTTCTTTATACCTAGTCTGATTTCATTTGGATCCAGACCAAAAGTACTGATTTAAAGAGTTGATTACATTGAATTCGGCTTAGTCTGCTGTATATCTCTATTTTGCATCCTCAACCAGAAAGAAAAGAAAAAGAGAAAAATCAGTATGCTGAGAGCAAGTAGCTCATCCTTGCAGGGCAATAACAGATGAAAAAGACCACATAGAAAGAACTTTAAATTTATTAATCTAGTCTTAGAGATAAGACTTGGTTTTAAGTTCACAAAAGTATTTTTCCTGCTAGTTTTTTCCCCATTCTTTGGGGGGCACAAACAGTTTAAAGAAGCAAAAACAGAATTCTTCAGAGGAGATAAATGGGCCAGAAGAATTGAGAGAGTGATGTGGCCTAGGAGAAAGCCTTCTGGTTGTTTTTAATGAAGGAAGGGAGCCATCTGTTGGTTTTTTTAGGAAATTTTAAAATTCAGTTTAAAAGCTTCATTGAAAGGCTTCAGCTTTATCCATCTTTGCATATTTAATCTTAAAATAAGTCCCTCCAAAGGACTTGGGGGAGGAGGCTGCAGTGAGTAAATAGAAAGTATATGTTAGATCCTTCAGACCCAGGTTTTCTAAAAAAGTCTAACGTGATATACTTGTTGTCATACTGCACAGGTCTTTGGTTCCTGACCAAAAGAATTGTAAAGCTAAGAAATACAATTTTAAGTGTTTGATAATTACAGTATGGCAATCTAGGACTTCCCAAGTGGTAGAACCTAATGGAGCAACCCATGGATCATTTCTTGTATATTTCCCTCAAATGGTACATCCCTCATTCTATTGGTGTTGGTTTTGTTGACACTTTGCTTGTTTTTGTTATTTCTTGG
>RCUC01136544.1:0-11762 GCA_003697995.1 Taxidea taxus jeffersonii
AGCAAAGGAAGGAGCAGTGTTTAGAAAAGTAAGAGTGAACCTGTTACTTTGTTTACCAAAGGATATTAAGAGTATTCTTTTTTTCCTTACTGGAGTATATGAAGTGCTAAGTCATTATGAACATAAGGTAAAGCATCCGTTTTTTGCTTTTACAGTACTCAAATCAGATTTTCTGTCTCGGACCAACCTCTCTGAAACATATCCCAAAAGCTTCTTAGGACCTCTAGAGAGTGTGCTAGGTGTGCTCTGCCACTTTCCTCCTTTCTCACTCTGACTTCAGTGATACCTTCTATTACTGCCAATACAGAAAAGGAGCCATTATGCTCCAGAGGTACCACATCTGATGATGCCTACCAAAGATACTACAGCAGTGTTCTCCAAACTGGCTCAGGCTAATGCTGGCGTACACTCATGTCTATACTGAAAACAGGACACCCAAAGCCAGAAGCTGCTGGTATCATTGCTTTTACAGTCCTGTGAAAATCATAGGCGGCAGAGAATGAATTTTTTAAATTTAATATTTATTAAATGATACAAATACAATTCTCAGAAGCAGCCTGCCTGAGCTCTTTTAGTTGTTTCTTCTGGTGTACTTTCTATTCCTAAATAATGTGCTTCTACTGCTATTACTTGATTTTACAGGTTTTTGGGGTTTTTTTTGTTTTTTTTAGAGATAGCATTTTTTTTAAGATTTCATTTATTCACCTGACAGAGACCACAAGTAGACAGAGAGGCAGGCAGAAAGAGAGGAAGGGAAGCAGGCTCCCTGCCAAGCAGAGAGCCCCATGCGGGGCTCGATCCCAGAACCCTGGGATCATGACCTGAGCCAAAGGCAGAGGCCTTAACCCACTGAGCCACCCCGGCGCCCCTTTACAGGTTTTTTTGTATCTTTTGTATCTTTTGTCTCCATCATGAAAGGTGTCTGTCGTGTGCCCCTCCCTCTACACACATACACACTTCCCATTTCTCTTAGCCTGTAGTTAGATCATAATTTTTGTTAATCATTAGTCAGTGTTTATATTATAAGTATGAGCAATGATTACATTTCTTTTCTTCAACAACCTCTCCTATAGTGCCAGGACTCATCACTACTTTACAGTTTTTGTTGATTTGTTTTTTCTTTGTGTAAGTTTTTGGTTATAATTTAGGATAGCAAAGTGCTTATTTAATTCTTAGAAATCTAATGAACTCGTAAGTATGGTGACACATTCTCTTAGGTATTACTGTACTGTATACTACTTCTCTTTTAATGAAAAATTACAAAATAAATCAGTTATTCAATTGCACATCTTAAATTGGAATCCAAAAACTAATCTGTTAGGTATTCTATTAATATCAAAATAAACACTACGTACTTGGAATTATAATACTTGTTATTCCCTAACAACCAAAATAAGAACTGATCTGTGCTTGTCTATCTAAAATGTAACATTCTCTAATTAAAAACATCATTAAAAAATTGGAAGTAGGGGCGCCTGGGTGGCTCAGTGGGTTAAAACCTCTGCCTTCGGCTCAGGTCGTGATCTCAGGGGTCCTGGGATAGAGCCCCGCATCGGGCTCCCTGCTCAGCAAGGAACCTGCTTCCCCCTCTCTCTCCCTGCCTGCCTCTCTGCCTACTTGTGATCTCTGTCTGTCAAATAAATAAATAAAATCTTAAAAAAGAAAAATTGGAAGTAGGAGAGGATTGGTGTAACAAATGTTCTCATTTCAGTTTAACAACCATGTGGAAAACACTCATAAATAAAACAATGGAATTTTCATTAAATTTGAGTATTTTTTCTTAGTGGTATCACTTTCTCCCCCTCGTAAAAACAAACATAGTATTATCAATAGAAAAGCAATTTTAAGCAATGCACCTTTGGATAATCTTTCAAATCTGTTTGGGGAGGCTGAACGGGGACTGAAATGAGGAGTCAAAGCTTTATTTTTTGATATCCCATAATTAAAAGTAGAAAGGATGGGGGTGCTTGGGTGGCTCAGTTGGTTGAATACAGGACTCTTGATATCAGCTCAGGTCACGATTTCAGAGTCATGGGATCTGTCCCCACGTCCCACTCCATGCGAAGCATGGAGCTTGCTTAGGATTTTCCCTCCCTCTCCCTTCCCCCAAACTTACATGTGTTTGTAAGCTCACTCTCTCTCTCTCAAAAAAAGTAAAAAGTAGGGGCGCCTGGGTGACTCAGTGGTTAAAGCCTCTGCCTTCAGCTGAGGTCCTGATCTCCGGGTCCTGGGATGGAGCCCCGCATCGGGCTCTCTGCTCAGCGGGGAGACTGCTTCCCCACCCCTTCTGCCTGCCTCTCTGCCTACTTGTGATCTCTGTCTGTCAAATAAATAAATATAATCTTTAAAAAAAAAAAAGTAGTTATAAACTTTTGTTAAAATAAGATACCTATTGGTGCCCCTGAGTGGCTCAGTCAGTTAAGTGCCTGCCTTCAACTCAGGTCATGATCCGGTGGTCCTGGGACTGAGTCTCATATCAGGCTCCCTACTCAGTGGGGATCCTGCTTCTCTTTCTCCTGCTTTCCCTGCTGTGCTCTCTTTCTCTCTCTCTGTCAAATAAATAAATAAAATCTTTTAAAAATATATCAATTTAACTATATAGACATTGTAAGAAAGGTCTTGTATGTGACCTGTAGAAGACAGACTATGAAACCCCTCTTTTACTGTACGGAGACAGATATTTATGAATAACATCCCTTGATATTTTTGTCCTACAAAAAGACTAAAGATTTCATAAGACAACAGAAATGTTTTTTAAAAACTCTGTCATGGTTTTCTAGATTGTAAATTCCCTGAGGCAACAGATGGTTTTTTTTAAAACCTTTTCTGGTACTCCTGGGTGACTCCGTGGGTTAAACATCTGCCTTCCACTCAGGTCATGATCCCAGAATCCTGGGATCTAGTCCCACATCAGGCTCCTTGCTCAGCAGGGTGCCTGCTTCTCCCTCTGTCCCTCCCACTTCCCCCTGCTCATGCTTTCTCTCTCTGACAGGTAAAGAAAATAAATAAAATCTTTAAAAAAAAAAAAAAAACACCTTTTCTCATAGCATCTGGTCCAGTGTGTTGCCCATACTGAACACTAAAAAATGAAAACGTACTAAATAATTCTCTTAATCCTTAACTCATTGTCTTGCTCCAAAATTACTATAAAACTTTTGAACTTAATACTGCCTGTTTTCTTTTTTTAATGTTAGCTTAAATTCTTAGAATACACCTCAGTCAGGCTTTCTTGTGTCTCCATTATTCTTTTTATACCTAACAGATGGAAGTACGCTCCTCCTGATAGTACCTCCCCTTGGCACTGGGGATTTGTTGGTGTTTACCGAAATGGGGGATTTATTTTCACTTTATCAAAATCAAAATCTGAAACAAAAAACAAGTTCATTGACCTTCAACTGAACAGCTGGATCACAAGAGGGACTAGAGTTATTTTTATTGATTTTTCATTATACAATGCTAATGTAAACCTGTTTTGCATTATCAGGTAAGTGACTCAAAACCTCTTTATTAGTCTCTTGAATTTAAAAAGCCTTCAGAGGGGCACTTGGCTGGTTCACTCAGTAGAGCATGGGACTCTTGGTCTCTGGGTCATGAATTTGAGCCTTACACTGGGCATGGAGCCTACTTGAAATACATACATACCTACCTACATACACGGCATCCAGAGCCCTCATTAGGGTTTCCAGTTCATGTGTGTTTGTACTGAGATTAAAATCATAAGCCTCAGGGGTGCCTGGGTGACTCAGTCAGGTAATCTTCTGACTCCTGAGCTCATCTCAGACCTTGATCTCACAGTTGTGAGTTAGAGCCCCACCTTGGGCTCCATGCTGGTCCTGGAGCCTACTTAAAAACAAACAAACAACAACAAAAAAAAAACCCACAGGGTCTCCTGGATGGCTCTGTCGGTTAAGCATCTGCCTTCAGCGTAGGTCATGATCCCAGGGCCCTGGGATCAACCCTACATCAGGCTCCCTGCTACTTGGGAGCTTCTCCTCTGCCTGCCCCTCCACCTGCTTGTACTCTCTCTCATTCTTGTTCTCTCTCTATCAAATAGGGACGCCTGGGTGGCTCAATCAAATAAATAAGTCTTTAAAAAAAACATACATCTCAAAATAAACATAATGTAGTAATGCCAATAATGAATGAGATGGTAAAGCAACATCATATTCATTGTTTCATTGTTTTAGAATATATTCAAGAATATGGAGAAGTACTTAACATACAATGTGTTTTTTTTTAGACTTTTTAAAAATTTATTTGACAGAGAGAGATTACAAGTAGGCAGAGAGGCAGGCAGAGAGGGGGGAAACAGGCTCCCTGATGAGCACAGAGCCCGATGCGGGGCTCAATTCCCGGGCCCTGGGATCATGAACTGAGCCAAAGGCAGAGGCTTTAACCCACTGAGCCACCCAGGTGCCCCAACATACAATATGTTTTATATTAAGGATATATAGTCTTATTCTACAGCTGTGCAGATCTCAGTTTTAGTCTTGATTTCTATCTCTAAATCAGATCATTTAAAATCTGTTGATTTGGGGCACCTGGGTGGCTCAGTGGATTAAGCCACTGCCTTCGGCTCGGGTCGTGATCTCAGGGTCCTGGGATGGAGCTCCACGTCGGGCTCTCTGCTCCGCGGGGAGCCTGCTTCCTCCTCTCTCTCTGCCTGCCTTTCTGCCTGCCTCTCTGCCTACTTGTGATCTCTGTCAAATAAATAAATAAAATCTTTTAAAAAATTGTTCATTCTTGAGACAAAAATAAATACCTTAATAAGAAAGTTATACTGAAAGGAAATCAACAGATTTTATTTTATTTTTTATTTATTTATTTTTTTTAAGATTTTATTTATTTATTTGACAGAGAGATCACAAGTAGGCAGAGAGCCCGATGTGGGGCTCTATCCCAGGACCCTGAGATCATGACGTGAACCAAAGGCAGAGGCCTAACCTACTGAGCCACCCAGGCACCCCAAGAATGAACAATTTAAATTTCAAACAGTATATATCAGTAGCTAGCATCCTAGAAATGATTAGAGCCTATGGTGATTTGCAAAAATGGCCCCAATTCTTCACATCTCTGCCATGTAAGCTTGCAATGCTCTGTCGCCCAGGGATGGATGCATTTAACCAGCTCCCGATGTGAGGCTCAGCCTTGGATTTTTTGTTGTTTTTTGTCATTGTTATTTAAACTTTTTATAATTTAAATTCAATTAATTAACATATAATGTATTACTAGTTTCAGAGGTAGAGTTCAGTGATTCATCAGTTTTATATAATACCCAGTGCTCATTACATCACATTCCCTCCTTAATGTCCATCACCCAGTTGCCCCATTCCCCCAACCTGCTCACCTTCAGCAATTCTCAGTTTGTTTCTTATGATTAAGAATCTCTTATGGTTTGTCTCCCTCTCTGATTTTATCTTGTTTTATTTTCCCCCTCTTCCACTATGCTCCTCTAAAATTTCACATATAAGTGAGATCATATAATTGTCTTTCTCTGATTGACTTATTCCTTTTAGCATAATACCCTCTAGTTCCATTCACATCATTGCAAATGGCAAGATTTCATTCTTTTTGATGACTGAGTAGTATTCCTGTGTGTGTGTGTGTGTGTGTGTGTGTGTGTGTGTGTGTGTGTGTGTGTGTATCAAATCTTTATCCATTCATCTGTTGATGGACATTTAGGCCCTTTCCATAGTTTGGTTATTGTGGACATTGCTGCTGTAAACATTGGGGTGCACATGCCCCTTTGGATCATGACATTTGTATCTCTGGGGTAAATCCCTAGTAGTGCAATTGATCATTCTTTCCAACAGTCCTAATCAGGATAAAGTGAAGAATACAAATCATTTTTATGCCTTAAACACGAGGAGAAACACTGGGATAACTGGCTTAAAACCATACAGGGAACTCCTTGTTACACTAGACTAAGTCTAGATTTCCTGTCTCTGGGGTTTACACTTATTCTGTGTTACCTTTTTAAATGTTACTTTTTAGAAACTAGCAGATTTTGAAAGTTTAAACTGGTGGTAATCTAATCAGTGGTTGTATGGGAGCACATTACTTAAGACCTTAGCCATTCACTTTCCTTTTGTAAGCATATCTGGCAAACTAAACTGAATACTGTTCTTTTTTCCCTTTTTACTAGTCTATACATCAGATCAAAATATTAAGTTTCTCTCACTTCTCTCCCTTACCCAACATTGCACACCTACTACATGCAAGGCAAAACAAACAGTTCTGTTTACTGTTTAACTGTTTTTTTATTTTGACATCACCTTATTCCAGTAGCAATAATGTTTGCTAATATGTCTAAGTAGGAATATTTACATTATGATACTGGGTTCCTTAAATTACTGCCAATTTGTAGAGAACAGTAGAAATACAGTGAACAACCTCAATATCTTTTTATTTAGTGTTGGAATTAATTTTTATACTTCTCTTGACATATAAATCCTTGTATCCAACATCCTGTCCCTAAAATAAACAAACTTGTTTTAGTAGAATATGTAATTTTGACATTTAGAAGCAAGAACTATCTCTGATAATCTGAAGAGGGAGAGTGTATTTTCTAAAAGGGGAGAGTGCATTTTCATTCTCTGAAACATTCAAGAATTATGTATTCTGGGGAGAGTACTGGTTAACAACAGTAACTAACAGTATAGCATTTCTTGAACATCATCTCATTCTCTTGTGGACATAAAATTGTATTCCCAGTTATGATCAAGCAGTCTAAACACAAAATAGAAAGAATGTCTGGCTAAAATCACATCTTACTTTCTCAGTTACACTGTGAATATTCAGAATACAAAAAAGTGGGGCAATTAAAAAATAAGTAAATCCACTAGAATTTCTTTTAAATTGAATACATGACCTTCACAAAATAACTGATTATTAAAGTCTACATCATCACAAATTAGAAACTTAACATTGGGGGCACCTGGGTGGCTCAGTCGGCTAAGCCTGCCTTTGGCTCAGGTCATGATCCCGGGACCTCTCCCACTCCCCCAGCTTGTGTTCCCTCCCTCACTGTCAATCTCTCTGTCAGATAAATACACAAAATCTTAAAAAAAAAAAAAAAAGTTCACATTGAGTTAGGTACTGAAATATAATGCTTGAAATAAATGCATAGTTACTTTAACCTAATTTTACAGATTGGTGGCAGAATTCCCTGCAACTGGAGGAATAATTACTTCATGGCAGTTTTATTCTGTGAAGCTCCTCAGATATGTTAGCTACTATGATTATATTATTGCTTCCTGTGAGATCACATTTTGTATTTTTCTTATTGTCTTCACAACACAAGAAGGCCAAAAAATTAGAGAATTTAAGTCTGCTTATTTCAAAAGTGTCTGGAACTGGCTAGAATTACTACTTTTGGTGGTAAGTATACATTCATATGTATGATTGGAGGGAATCACATCTGAACCCACCAATGAGGGAGGTGTAAAAAGCAAAATTTTCTATTCATCTGGTAACTAGCTGAGGAGCAGGTCCCCACCTCCCCAAGTCCCAGGTCTTCACCCCAACCCCTCAGCTCTTCAGGAGCCCCACTGGTACAAGTTAAAAGCTGCAAGTATCATTCAAAAAAGGAGCTGTCATAGGGCATACTAATGGTGTGCTTCCAAAAGTAAGTCTATTTTTCCCCCCCTGATTTGGTCCTTGAGAGAACCAGCATAAAGTTAGAAGAGGTGATTCTATAGGTATTATGATTTAATGTGCACAGTAGGTCTCTCCTCCCTCAAAATAAATGTGTTTCTTATAGGGCTTCATGTTGAAAATCACAGTTATTTTTGGACATGTACTCTTCTTTTGCGTTGCCTCTCTGTTTTCCTCCTCACACCGAATTTTGAAAGAACATGCAAAATCAAACCTAGGAAGAATACTAAAAGGGAGGTCAGGGGGCAGTGAGCGGCTAGGCATAGAGAACGCCAGGACTGGGAAGATAGTTTCTGAAATAAATTCCAAAAATTGTCAATTCTCCTCACTGGAAAGAACTAAAATAAACAGAGAGGTTAGCAGGGCAGGACAAATGGTAAGAACTTGGTCTTAGGAATGATGAACAAACACTTCCAGCTTATACACCCTTAGGGACTCTTAGTTATAGCCAGTCCAGGATATAAGCCTTGTTTCCCAAAACCAGATTAAAAGTTTCTCAGTCAGGAAACGTGCCACCTACCTCTCTGGTTTCCCCAATAATACTTAACATACAGCATAACATTAAACTATCTGAGCACTTCAGGCAAAGAAAGTCGAAGGAAGATTTTCATGACAGAAAGCTGTGATACCTGACATAACCTGGTTCTGAAATCCTCTTCTGGAAGAGTTGTCAGAGGGTTCTCAAAGGGCTTATTTTTGTGTCACTGAAAAAAAATTTTTTTTAGTGTTATGTGGTAGAAAATACTAAACTTTTTAAGTATCGTATGTATGGAAGTGTTGAACTATTATACTGTACACCTGAAACTAATATAACACTCTATGTTAACTATACTGGAATTATAAATAAATACATAAATAAAAATAAATTTCTAGGTACCCTGTAGTTATATGGAGCAGAAATGCAGCCTTGTCAGAATAATCATTTTAGACATTTGTGCTTTATGACTTAAATAGGCAAATAGATTAGGATAGTCAAGTGATCAGTATTTCTGTACTTTCGTAATCATTCTTCTCTTAAACTTCTATAAGTTGAGGTTTACTTCCCTTCACTTAAAAGCCTATGCCTTCATTCCCCCTCCCTTTCTGTTAAACTTCTGATGAACTTTTTCCTGCATCTGTTCATAGGCTGCAGAACATTGAGAAGTAGAAACTGTCTAATTTAACCTTTCTCATTTTCCCATTTAGTTGTGTTTTTTGACTGTTTCCTTCAACATATACTTTAACGTACAAATTTTTCTCTTACTTGGAGACCTGTTAAAAAATACCGATCAATATTCAGACTTCTATTTTCTTGCATACTGGCACACTTACTACAACAATATAATTGCTGTCACCATCTTTTTTGCATGGATAAAGGTATTTATACTTTATTATATTAAGTGCAGATTAGATATATAGATATATATAGATATCTATTTAGATAGCAAAATGGGAACTAAAGCTGTAAAGCTATGGGGGGAGAGTTTTCTTAACTATAAAGTAATTTTAAAATAGGTCGGCCTTGCAGTGATTGCAGGCAAATCCTCAAACACTCCTAACTATCATCAACACTTTAATTGGAAGCAAATTTTTTTTCTGAAATTAATTTAACTTATCCTAAGTAATTATATTATTCTTCTGTTTTAATTCACTTTGTTCTTTTTCAGATATTCAAATTCATAAGTTTTAATAAGACAATGTCTCAGCTGTCATCAACCTTGTCCCGCTGTCTCAAAGACATAGTAGGATTTGCCATCATGTTTTTTATAATATTCTTTGCTTATGCTCAGTTAGGATTTCTTGTTTTTGGATCACAAGTTGACGACTTTTCCACTTTTCAAAATGCCATGTAAGCTGTTAGAGTAAATGTACTTATATGTACTAGTTTATAAGAAAAAAATCATGGAAAGGCCTACAATAAGTAGTAACACATATTTTAATAAATTCAAACTTGGTTTTATGTTTTCACTGATAGAAAAATACCTGGTCACACTTACAGTAGTGCTTAGCATTAAAAGATCCCAATGGATAATGCAGTCCATTTTTAAAATGTTAAGAGGTCAGGTTAGAAAAATAATTGTTCATTTTTCATTGGTAAGAATTTTACCAAACACAACAGAAATAGGCCTCTATGTCTCTGAAATATTTATTGTCTGGAGAAAAGAAAGTTTAAATGTTTTTCTTTAAGATCTCTACCTTTAGGGACACCTGGGTGGCTCAGTTGGTTAAGCGACTGCCTTCGGCTCAGGTCATGATCCCAGCGTCCTGGGATCGAGTCCCACATCGGGCTCCTTGCTCCGCAGGGAGCCTGCTTCTCCCTCTGCCTCTGCCTGCCTCTCTGTCTGCCTGTGCTCGCTCTCTCTCTCTCTCTCTGACTAATAAATAAATAAAATCTTAAAAAAAAAAGATATCTACCTTTAGATTCCTTTTATCATATTCACCTGATTGTCCTTTGCTGATCTGGCAAAGCTGTGTATTAAAAATATTTTTAAGGGACGCCTGGGTGGCTCAGTTGGTTAAGCGGCTGCCTTCGGCTCAGGTCATGATCCTGGCGTCCTGGGATCGAGTCCCACATTGGGCTCCTTGCTCGGTGGGGAGCCTGCTTCTCCCTCTGCCTCTGCCTACCACTCTGTCTGCCTGTGCTCGTGCTCTCCCTCTCTAACAAATAAATAAATAAAGTCTTTAAAAAAATATTTTTATATGCATAAAGCAATCAGCAGGCAAAAAACTTACACAGCTGATCAGGTAGCATCCTTAGAAAAGTGTTCAGGCTTTTTTTTTTTTAAGTGAATAATTTAAATAAATTCACTCTCCTTTTTGGGTAGATAAAATAAGTTCTGTGTAAGAAAATTATGATAGTCTGAAATATCAATTCTCAAAATATGTTCTGTGTAACTTAGACCAAGACTGGTGGGAAATGGCTTCATATTAAGCAAGTTTTTGAAATTTTGCATCACTCTTTTGAAAATTTACAGTGCATGTTAACATATGGCCCTGAGAAAAACTGCAATAACTTTCTTAACTTTAGTGAAGAATTCCCTAAACTTGTCCATGCCCTTTTCCTTGAGTCAAAGGAAATGTCTTAAGTTGCTTAAGTTCCTTGAGTCCTTGGTCAAAGGAAATGTCTTAAGTTGTTCTCTTTTTACCATCCACATGAATATATTTGAGGTGCCAATTCTAAGAAATTTCATAATATTTGCTGAAATAACCCTTTATTAATCAGTCGTGGAAAGAAGAGTGGACTAGGAACAAAGAGGATATAATTCTACTTTCCACTTCTGCCACCAGCTATTCAAATTTTCTAGACATTTCCTTATCTGCAAGTGAAGGAACTGGATTAAGTTACTCCCAAAGATTCCTTCCAATATCAAACAGCCTACAATTTGAGAAGCCTAATTAGCTTTCTCTTGAGTAAATTAGGTTTGCAGTTCCAACAACTTCTTGGTCCTTTCCTAGGATCTTAATTCAAGTGTCACTTACTGATAAAAGTAGTATTGGACATTGAATATAAATGTTGTAATTTACAGAACTTGGAAATTGGTCTTACCCTAGATAGTGGGGAAGAAAGGAAGTATAAAGCACAGAATGAACAGGTAGATAATTTGGAATACATTAATGAAGGGACTTCTGCTTTTGGTAATGATGTACTAGGTTATTCAGATCAACCTC
Source organism: Taxidea taxus jeffersonii (assembly GCA_003697995.1). NCBI lineage: Eukaryota > Metazoa > Chordata > Mammalia > Carnivora > Mustelidae > Taxidea > Taxidea taxus. The sequence continues at coordinate 11,305 of RCUC01136544.1, forward strand.
CTCTTCAAGACAATTTAAAAAGCTAGATGAGGGGCACCTGGGTGAAAGCCTCTGCCTTCAGCTCAGGTCGTGATCTCAGGGTCCTGGGATCGAGCCCTGCATCAGGCTCTCTGCTCATCGGGGAGCCTGCTTCCTCTGCCTGCCTCTTTGCCTACTTGTGATCTCTGTCAAATAAATAAATAAATAAATAAAATCTTTAAAAATAAAAAAATAAAAATAAAAAGCTAGATGAAATACAGATAACGTTGAAGAACTAGCCAAAAAGTAGATAATAAGTGGACCAAAATCAAAAGGCAAGAACCCAGAGAAGCAAGCTCAGCATCCAAGGCTTCTTTTGCCCTAAAGTCTTTTTAAAAAGTTTATAAGGATTTTTTGGGATGCATGGGTGGCTCAGTTGGTTAAGTGGCTGCCTTCAGCTCAGGTCATGATCCCAGCGTCCTGGGATTGAGTCCCACATC
>ML103321.1:0-57705 GCA_003697995.1 Taxidea taxus jeffersonii
AAGAAATGACCCAAATTGCATTTTAACTTATTGAAGACAATTGTCATCAGTAGACTTTCCATATTTTGGTTTGGATTACAGATTAACACTGATAAATTGCTAGCTTGAACGTCTGGGCACCTTCTTAGTCTCTTATTATTATATTTGATCAACATATAAAATCCACTATAATCTTCCAAACTGGAAGATAGTGGGCTTCTAGCAAGGATAATTCAGATTTTAATTATAGCATTTTTATGCATGAGATTATAGTAAACACATATTAGGCGATGGATTTGTGAGGGGCAATAAATTGTACATTTTGTTTCCTCTTCTGATTATGGTTTTGTGAGGCACTTATTCAAAACTGAAATCTTTCTGTGTAATATATCCTTTACAGCTTGTCTCTCCTCAGTTTCAAGACAAATCTTAACCTACTAAAATGGTTAATTCTGGAGATTTTAATACTAATCCTGATGATGAAACGAGGATTTTTGTGATTTGTGTTTCACTACTTCTGACACAGAACCATCATTCTGTTCTCTTTCTCTGATAAGTGCTTTAAATCCGCCTTTTGAGAACTGGTTTCAGTGGGAATGTGGCTTTTCATATTCCATTATATCAAGCTGTGTGTTCTGTACCAAACTGTTTATTTTGGAAGAAGTATGGTAGATGAACTTTATGTTACTTCCCTCTCCCTGGGATTCTTTTAAAAAAGAAATGCCAACCATCTCAGTCAAATTTAGAAGGGAGAAATTAAACAAAAACTCTAGTGGGTGACTTTCAGTAGAGTGAGTCAGTCCTCTCTCCTCATATGATTTTTTAAATGCTCAGCTCAGCCATGGTCCTCTTCTCTACAGCAGTAGGTCCCTTACTCCAAAAGGTCAAGCAAGTGATATAGACAGACTACCTTTTATTTTAACTTACACATATAAATGTAATCATTTCCCCAAACTTTTAAATTTAGATGCAGGACCTCTTCTTTCTTTCTTTCCTCCTCTATTTCTTTCTTTATTCCTTCCTTCCTTCCTTTCTTTCATAATTGGGTCCTCTGATTAGAATTAGATGTCATCGTTCTCAAAATGCATCACCCACAATTTCTAGTTGTGGCTTCTGTAGGGTGAGACTTTAGATAGTAGTGATACAATCTGTGCCTGATCCTTCTAGATTGCTCCCTCTTTCTTCCCTCAACCTTTTACTATTGCCTTGTGCTGGAATTTGAAAGAATTCCAGAGCATTCAGCCTATTTTTCATAGAAAACAACTCTCCTTCATTTCACACTAAATATCTCATCAGTTTGTACTGTACTTAATTTAGTTACCAAAATGAGACTAACAATCAGTTGACTCTTGGTCATGCTAGAACCCAGCAGTGAGGAACAGAAGTCTGTGGGCACAGCAGAGATGAGTCTCCTGACTGCAGGCTCTGAGTGTGCCCTGGGCACCAGCCCGTTTTATTTTGCAGAGGAAATAGAGGGCCCTGGTAAATCCAGCAGACTCATGCATGTCTGTTAACAGGGTTTCCTTTCTACTTGTGTAGATTTCATCTTATTTATTTATTTATTTATAAAGATTTTATTTATTTGAGAGAGAGAGAGAGAATATGAGCAGGGGGAGGATCAGAGGGAGAAGGAGAAGCAGACTCCCTGCTGAGCCTGAAACCTGACCCAGGGCTTGATCCCTGGACGGTGAGATCATGACCTGAGTGGAAGGCAGGTGTTTAACCGAGTGAGCCACCCAGGCGCCCCAGTTTCATCTTTTTTAAGGGTTATAAGTTTGTAAGTACTTTTGGTTGCAGGAGTATGTCTAATAGCCCTCATAAGCTTAGAACACTTTTTTTTCGGAGAGAGAGCATGCAAGCTGGGATGGATGGGGAGGGGCAAGGGAGAGAGAGACCCTCAAGTAGGCTCCACACTAGTGTGTAGCCTGCCATGGGGCTCAATATCACAACCCTGAGATCATGACCTGAGCTGAAATCAAGAGTCAGACACCGAACCACCTGAGCCACCCAGGTGGCCCTCTTAGAACACTTTTTAGGGGCACCTGGGTGGCTCAGTGGGTTAAAGCCTCTGCCTTTGGCTCGGGTCATGATCCCAGGGTCCTGGGATCGAGCCCCATATCGGGCTTTCTGCTCAGTGGGGAGTCTGCTTCCTCCTCTCTCTCTGCCTACCTCTCTGCCTACTTGTGATTTCTATCTGTCAAAATAAATAAATAAAATCTTTAAAGAAAAACAACACTTTTTAACCTGGAAAGGACTCTAGAGATTACTCAGCTAACTTTAAAGCTGAGAAAATAGCAGATATGCTATATACTTACCCTGGTACAATTGATCAGAGAATCCTGTTGATTAGATAATATCATAGGATCAGAAAGACCTAGTGACATTCCAAACCCTTGCAGCTAGTAAGTAGTAGGCTGAGGACTTGGAACCCAGTTTCTGACCCTCAGTCCCATACTCTTTGTATCGTTTGTGGGCCCTAGGAGTTTGTAGCCTTGCTGGGAAGATAAGGACATAGAAATCTGACATCAGTGAGATGTGTGCTATGACAGATGTTGGTAGAGGGTATGGAGAAGCACATAAAAGAAGGAACAAGTAAGACTTTCCAGAAAAAGTGACTTGGCTATGAGTCCTGACAGGTGTTTGCCTGGCAAAGAAGGTGAGGAAGCGCATTTCAATCAAGAAGGATCCACATGAACAAAGCAAAGCTTCAGGGCATGGAGAATCCTGTCTACCACATTAAAGGTTTGTCAAGGGAGCTGCTGTCGAATTTCCAGGGTCGATTTGTATTTTAGATGTAATATTCTCATGGCTGAATAGAGGATGGGACTGGTGAGAGGGAACTGGACAGTCTCTTGTGTTAGACAAGGACAGTGGAAATGGGGAGAAAGGGTTGTATTGGAGATTTAGGAAGTGGATCCCACTGGGCTCCACGTTTGATTGGATGTGAGAGGTGAGAAAAGGAACAAAGGTATCCCCCAGTTTATGGCTATACCATAGGTCATTGCATCTTGGTAGATGAGGTTGTTGCCATTCCAGGATAGGAAGCACAGAAGAGTTAGGGTGGGAGCCATGATGAGGTCATTTAGGGCGTGTTGAGTTTGAATCTCATCCATGTGGAGACATTCAGTAGGGACTAGGGTACCTGAGACTGGTGCTTAGGAGCTGGAAGACCGAGCTGGAGAAACAGATGTTGGAGTATGCTTGATGGCTCAACCTGGTAGAATGGTTGAAAGAGCTAAGAAGAATATAAGACAGGGGGGCAGGAGATAGAACTTGCAAGAATGCTAGTATTTAAAGGGTGGGCAGAGCGAAGAGTTGTACCAAAGATGAGGATGGGCTCTAGAGGTAGGCTGAGAATCAGTAAGGTCATGGAAGCTGAGAAAGGAGAGGCCTGGTAACTGACCACCCGGTTGAGAGCAGACCATTGCAACACAGAGGTCACAGGGAACCTTCAGTTTTGGTGGAGTGGTAGGGACAAAATCCCATGAAGGAGAGAACAATGAATCTGTTTCCTCTACCCAAAGGTGGGTTGTGCACAGGCCTCCGAATTGGTGGAATGAACTCATGCAATACTGAGGCAGACCATGAAAGGTTGCTGCTTGCCATCTGCAGCTGGTCCCTGTGAGCAAACTAGTCAGTGGTCTCAGTGGAAAGAGGTAGGGTGCAGGACCCCTCCACTGCCAAATGTATATCCACCCTCTTTTATTATTTCCTTCTGGGCAGAAACTGAAGGCCCATGGAGACAGCCAACTGCAACTTTCTACTCTATTTGAGACAATGATAGCTTTCTCCCTCCCTAATATGTTTGTAGACATTTATTGAAATAATGTGCAAACAAGCTTAATTCTCAAACTGAAGGACTTCTCACAAAGAAACTTTAGCCATAGCATACTTACCCAACAAAGAAAGACTTTCAACAAAGACTTCTAGATATTGCATAATCCTCCTTCCTCATTACACATTTGCAGCATGTCTTCTGGGTGGAAAATAGAGACAGTGATTGGCTCCACTTCCTAGCCCATTCTCTCCCAACACAGCAGGGCGGTGGCAGGGGTGGGGGTGCGGGGAGTTCGCTGTTGGGCTGGGTCCACTGAGCCATTCAGGAAGACTTCCTGAGGACCTCCACCAACACCTGAGATCTTCCTTGCTACCCATTGACGACCACCTGCAATAGCAAATCTGGGCTGGGGAGAAAGTAAACACAGGCCTGGCATTCCAAAATCCTACCTATTAGGTGACAGCATATAATAGAGGAAACATGCGGAACAGGTTTAAATTTCAGTAGAATAAAGACTAGGAAAGGTTGTACTTTAGAAGAATACTTAAAAGGACTGTGGATTGTCTTCAGATAAAATATCTTATTCTTTTTCCAGAGGAAATAGTAAAGACACCACTTAAAAAAATATTAAGCAGTAAAAAAGTGTGTGCGTGTGGGAGGACTAGGAAAACTTACCACTTAAAATCTGAGAACAGATTTTCAAGGTAGCGGGTAGGCCTGACCCCCCTCTTCCCACCTCCGATTCACATTCCGTCTACAAGTTCAAAATGGAAAAGATAACTAATGGTTCCTTCCTACCTATATTTTTATGGAAAAATCTAATAGGGAACCAATGCAACAGGGAGAACAGTGTTCTCTTTACCCACTTCTAGAAGTTATGGTGCTTGAATCTCAGTGAACTGGCTTTGAAGCCCAGTTCTGCTGTTTTCTGGACATAACCTCTCGGAGTCTCAGTTGTCTAACTGACCAAAAGGGAAAAATAATGTCTGCCTATAGAGTTATTCTGAGGATTGAATGAGATGAGGTACACAGAGTAACCAACAGAATGCCCAATTAATGTTAGATTCCCTTCCCCTCCAGAATGAAGGGTTGAAGTGAGAAGAGGTTCAGTGATTTCTCTCCAGTTTAAATGAACCCATCCTGTTGTGTCTTCTGTGCTGGGTTGGGAAGACGGACCAAGCTGAGTAGGGCTGCCAAGCTGGAACTCTAACCCCAAGGGAGGATGGGGTGGACTGGTGTTGGGCCTAAGGCAAGGATGTCCTTTCCTGGCAGCTACAATCAATGCTTGTTGCCAGAAAGAAAGAATTGGATTGTGTCTGAGGTCAAAGCTATAGATACAGGTCCAACATGGATCCTGGGGGTAAAGGGGCCTGGGGAGCCAAGATGTTTAGCCAACAGGGAGTCTGAGGAACAGAAGCCTGAAATAGTGTGTGCTGAGGACCATGGTCTGTGTGACAAGTCAGAACCTCTTTAAGGGCATGGGGCAGAATGAACATTCTGTGGGGGTGTGGTTATTGGCCTCCAGAGGATCTCTGAGAATGGGTTCTTGTTCAGCTGCCACAGGAGACATTCTGGCTTTCTTCTCCACTTTATCTTGTGAGGCTAGTTAAGGCCAATGCAATGTGGCTGTCTTGAGCAGGGTAATTCACAAGTACACTCTGCTATGCTAGATTGGACCAACTGGGAACATCATAGGGAGTTATGAAAATAATTCAAAAAAAGGCAAAATAGCCACAGATTGCTAAACAGAGCCAATAGCTACAATTCCCTACCAGATTTTGAGACCTGGGCTATGACTCATGAAGCAGAGAGACAGAGAGAGAACATTTCTGCAAACAGGAGACACCAGCTGGTCCTCAGAAGAAGAACATTCCAGTATGAGGGAAGGGGCGGTTTAGTACAGTAGTCGAGGACAAGGGCTTCGGGATGAGGCATACCCTGGATTGTTCTACCATGAACTGGAGCAAGTTACTTCTTTCAGTTTTCTCCTCTTGAAAAGACAATGGATATGCATCATAAACTCTCTGGAAGGACACGTGTTTTAGGAGAAAGCTGCATAGATGGGGACTGAGATGGGGGAGAGACTTTTTACTTTATATCTTTTTTTTTTTTTATAGATTTATTTATTTATTTATTTGACAGAGATCACAAGTAGGCAGAGAGGCAGGCAGAGAGGGAGAGAGGAGGAAGCAGGCTCACCGCCGAGCAAAGAGCCCGATGCGGGGCTCGATCCCAGGACCCTGAGATCATGACCTGAGCTGAAGGCAGAGGCTTTAACCCACTGAGCCACCCAGGTGCCCCAATATCTTTATACATTTTAATTTTGAACCATGTGGATGTCTGTCCTATTAAAAACCTAAGTGAGGAAAAAAAAGACAAGTGATGATAGTTTATGCCTTACAGAATTACACAGGCCTGACAGATGACAATCACTCACATAATTTACAGTTGTTATTATTAATACAGGGACACTGGCTGGGCCATCTGCCAGTGGTTTTCACCCTGATATGCCTTTTTAAAAATATTTTATTTTTATTTATTTGAGAGAGAGAGCACACGAGCAGGTGGAGGGGCAGAGGGAGAAGCAGACTCCCTGATGAGCAGGGAGCCCGATATGGGACTCAATCCCAGGACCCTGAGATCATGACCCGAGCCAAAGGGAGACACTTAACTGACTGAGCCACCCAGGCACCCCTCATCCTAATATTCTTGGTGTAGTCTCTTTGCCACATATCCAGATTGATCCTATATGCACTGGCCTTCCATTATGTTTATAACCAGGGGTATAAATTCAGCTTCTTAAAGCAGCCATGTAAATGGGTAAAATGAATAAATGACTACCACTAGTAAATTAGGTTGTAAAATATATATGTGTATATTTTTACTTTTAACACGTTTTAGAGAATTATATTAAATTATTGACAGTGGCACCTGGCACTGTATAATGAACACCTACAGACTTTTACCTATATTCACCAGTTGTTAACATTTTGACGCTTGCATTCTTTCATAAACACACACATGCACGCACACGCACACACACACACACACACAAACAACCTTTTTTTTTTTTTTTGATGATTTGAATGTTAGTTGCTGATAGGTCATTTACATCTGTAAATACTTTAGCTTGTGTTTTCCGAGTATGAGGACAACCCCTTACGTGACTGCAATACAATGCTCAAACCTAGACAATTTAACCATCGAATAAGGCTATTTATCTAATGTGCAGTTTAGATTCCCATGTCCCCAAGTGTTATAGTAAATGTTCTTTATGGTCACTTGTTTTCTGATCCAGAATCCTGTGTTAGATCTTCCATTGTATTTGGTTGTCTTCTTTTAGCCTAAAACTTTAAGTAGGCTTGTTTTGTTTTCTCATGGCAATGACGTTTTTGAAGAGTCGAGGTCAGGTTCTGCTTTACCCTCCCCGCCTCAGTGTCCTTCAGTTTGTATCTGACTGTTTTCTTATAATTAGACTTAGGTTAAGTGTTTTTGGCAAGAATATTACAATAGAGGGACGCCTGGGTGGCTCAGTTGGTTAAGCGGCTACCTTCGGCTCAGGTCATGATCCCAGCGTCCTGGAATCGAATCCCGCCTCGGGCTCCTTGCTCGGCAGGGAGCCTGCTTCTCTCTCTGCCTCTGCCTGCCACTCTGTCTGCCTGTGCTCACTCTCTCTGACAAATAAATAAAATCTTTAAAAAAAAGAGTTTAATTCCAAAAAACATAAAAAAAAAGAATATTACAATAGATGATGTTCCAATGCCATCTTTTTTTTTTTTTTTTTAAATACGGAATGCTCCATGAATTTGTGTGTCATCCTTGTGTAGGGGTCATGCTAAATCTTCTCCTTATCATTCCAATTTTAATATCTATGCTGCCAAAGTAAGCACCCAATGCCATGTTTTATAATTTTTTTTCTACCCTTCTGTTTTACATATGTGAAACTAGGAGTGATTTTTAAAAATTCTCATATTTTTATTTTCAAATATCCAGCAGGTCAGTTACTGGTCAGTGACTCTGGTCATCACGTCATCACTGAAGCAGTGGGCTATTTGTACAGATCGCTTGATTTAAGGGCGACCTACCTGGGATCTTCTCATTCATCAATCCACGGAATCCTGCAGTGAGTTTCTGTTCTATGTCTCAACAAGAAACGTGCTTCTGGCTATTCACCTTATATATGTGACCTCTTGACAATTTTTTTTTTTAATCTTTTGCAGGCTGCTGAGGGAAGTTGAATGGATCAGAAGTAGGAGATGTTGGTCTCAAGGCATGAACCGGCAGTATTCTGAGGGTTCCAGGAATGGCAGCTCATTATGGGACCACTTGCTTAAATTAAACTACCACAGTGCTCAAAGTTCTAATACAGTGAGCTCTGCAATATGCATGAACACAGATACGCTACAGAGAGCTAAAAGCATGGACTTGGCAGCTCATACAATTTCAGATAAATCAAAATGTGCTTCTGGAAAAGGGAAAAAGGTCTTGAGATCCATTATTTCCGTTTCTATTGAGGAGAAGACCCCACGGAAGACACAAAATAATCTTGAGCTATGGAATGGCCCAAAGAAAGAAGCTTCACTGAAAAAGCAAGATAATTCCTCTAAGATCTTATCTTTGGGTAAAATGGATGGTGTAGTTAAGTTTTCACGGCAAAGGATTTTGTCAGCTAAAGGCAAGAGTGAAAAAGGCCAAATCACCACAATTTACAGGCATCCCTTGGTAGTAGGGTCTTTTAATACAAATAATACCTGGGAATCCGTATCTGAGTTCATATCAGAAAAGTGGCTTTTTCATAGCCCAGACTACAGTTCAGTTTCCCAGAAGAGTTGTTTTGAGAGAAGACCTCAGTTTGAAACCAAATTGTTGAAGACCTCAAATGATACTAATAAAGTATAAAAATTATCATGGGCTTTTTGTGTCTGTAATTTCTTTCTAGCTGTCTTTGTTTAGAACTCTTTGATGAGATATTTTCTCTTAAAACTCTTAGAGGTGATGATAATCAGTCTAGGGTTTCGATTTTTTAGCTCTTTAAAATGTTGTAGATCGTAGCTAAAAAGAACAATTTTGATGTGATTCACATTTGTATGGTAGGAAGCAGAATGTTGTTCTCATAGGGTTCCATGTCTAAAAATATGCTAAAGCAGTGCTATTAAAGTTCTAATTGTGTTACAATTATGTTGCTATAGTTTATTTTGGATTTATGAATTGATTTTCCATGTAAAAAATTTATAATTGCTAGCACTAACGCTTTTTTTTAATGAAACATAAGTAAGAAAAGATAAATTGGAATAAACCAAAACTGTAAAGTTTAATGTCCCAGAGCCCATGGGTTTGATATCTGTTTTAAACATATCAGTAGCCTCTCACTAGTGATTTGTTACCCACTAACCGTTAAGGATTACTTATTGGTTACCTCATCACCCAACTAAATCCTGCATACTATGTTAGGAAGCCAAACGGGAGAATGGACTCAGCTGTATGACTTCAGGAAAATTAGTTCACTTCTCTTAGCCTCAGTTTCATTAGTTATAAAATGGCAGAAATCCCAGCGCCTGCTTTTCAGGATTGCCGAGAGGGTTGCATTAGATAATGCACACAGCAAGCCTTTAATGAACAGTAGTTGTTTTCTGTAAGGGTCTAACTCAGAGGCCACCTTGTTCCAGGAAGTGTCTTCCCACCCCTCCAGCCTACAATTTAAACATACGTGAACACTTGGGTTGTTTTAAATCGTGTCCTATTCCACACATGGCAGGCAGTGTGGTCTCCCAGGCCATGTGCCAGCCTGGAGAGTTTTCCCTGCCCTCCACCGAACACCCTGCTCATCGGTAACCACAGTAACCAAGAGCTTGGGAAGTCCTCTATGTTCAGTGAGTCTCAGCCGGGTTCTGGGTGGGCCGCATCGGTCTTGCCTGCAGCAGCCAAGTCGGCTTCAGCTACACAGAAATGTCTCCTGCGGGGGTTACTGTTTGTTTTGGGTGGAACCACAGTGCACAGGACAGGTGCAGCCTCGCAGATCTGAAGGAAGACAGGTGCACCGCCCCTGTGAGCGTGAGCAGGAGGAGCAGGGTGGCTGTGTCCTGAGGGCGTCCCTCTCGAGCCAGGAATCCCTGGAGGGGCACTGTCCTTTTAGGCTCTGCAGTAGGCGGGGGCGGGGGAAGAAGATGACCTTCAAACACATCAGCCCACATATGGGACCTGGCCCAGTTGCTCCCTTACGGGCGGCACTGGAAAGATCTAACCCCGGGGATCCCGGGACTTACCAGACCGGCTCCCGCCCGGGTCTTTCGCGGGCAGAGCCCCGCCCCGCCTCTTTTCCCTTAGGACTGGGCCCCGCCCCGGCCCCGCCCCGGCCCCGCCCCCGCCGGACAGGACCCGCCCCCGCCCCCGCGGTGGCCCCGCCCCCGAGGCGGCCAAAAGGGCGGGCCGCGCCGCCGCCACGTGCTCCGACGCAGGGAGCTGCCCGCCAGCCCGCTGAGCGCAGGCGGAGCGCTGGCGTCCTGCTCCCGGTGCCACACGCAGCAGGGCGGCGGCAAGCATGGCCACGGCGGCGGCCGTGGCGGTGGCCCGTGGGGCCGGGGCGAGGGTGGCGGCTGCGGCCCTGCGGGGCGGCGGCAGGAGTGCGGCCCGGGGGCGGCCGCGCGCGGGCGCCGCACGGCCCTTGTGCACAGCACCTGGGACGGCCCCGGACATGAAAGGCTACTTGTGGGAGCGCTACCGGGAGGCGAAGAGGAGCACGGACGGTGAGTGCGGCGGCGCCCGCAGAACCTCCGGTCCCTGGGGGCCGTCGCAGGCGGTCGGTGGGGGGAGCGGGCACCCTCCGACCCGCGCCGGCCCCGCTGCTGACCTCTAGGGCACTCTAATCTTGACCCTCGGTCGCCCTCAGTCCCAGCTGCGGCGACATCTCTTCTGCAGTGCGATTCCGGGAAACGCGGAAAAATGCGCCTCCAGAAACTTTATAAATTTGCTTTCTCCCGTCGGGAAAGCAGCTTTATAAATTCTTGCGATTTTTAACCAGAAATTTGCATCGGAAGCGCTTTGGTCTCCACGGGCATCGCTTGGGAGACAGCGGCCCCCACGCACCGTTAGGTATTGTTAGTAACCGGCAGTAATAATAGAAACAGCCGGAGTCCGGCAGGCGGCGAGTTCCTCCCGAGCTGAGCTGCCAGGCAGGTGCCAGTGGCTGGAGTTGATTTTCCTTTTTTTTGTTTTGTTTCTTGTGTGTGGTTCGTTCTGTTTAGTTTTCCGGTGCGTTTGAAATAGGAGAGGTCCCGAGCTGACAGTGTTCTGAGTTGTCTACTAACCTAATTGAGGAGGGAATTCCAGGGAGTGACTCCTTAGTTGCCAGGTGAACATAAAATCAACTTGGTTCTGTGGTTAGTAAGGGAAATGGGCAGAGGCAGAAAGAGGCCTAGATAAATACTAGGGCCAGGCACACGGACTGTCTGCTTGAATTCTTCTAATACCTCCCATGGAGTATTCATGCCACATCCCCATCCTGTAGATGGGAAAAGCAAGACTCAAGTTTAAGGAACCTGTCCAAGGTCACACCTTGACCTGGGTTCTGTCTCCGCCCCCAACCCTCTGTCCTGTTTCCTGTGCTGCCCTACCTTCCTGTAGCAGCTGGCCATTTGGGAGCTGGTGTAAGGGGCCAGTGATAAGTCATTGGTGCTGCTTCTTCGAATTTAGAATGGAAATATTTGTACTGTTGCTGGGAGTGAGGTGGGGTGGAGGTAGCAAGTGGAGATAAGGAGGGTATTTGGTGGGAGAGAACGGTTGGTAGGATCACATTTTCAGTCTTCTGGCCAGAAGTCAGTTTAATGAAAGAAAGCAAGGGGGTTCTTTTCACCAACTGGGATACTTTTCCGAGGGAACTCAAGAGAGGCTAGCAAGGCGGACTTCTGTGAAATAGGGTTTTTTAGTTTTCCTTTGCTCAGAGTTAAAATTTGCACCGTTTTTTTGAAGTAGTCGTGTGGTACGGTGGAAAGAAGACTGGCTTTGCAGATGCTGGAAATTGCAGATCTTAGATGAAAGAAATACAGAACATCTACCTCAGCTTTAAGACTTGAAAGACTTAAATTTTTTTTTTTTTTAAGATTTTATTTAATTATTTGAGAGAGAGAGGGCTCACGGGCATGGAAGGGTAAGGGCAGAGGCCGAGGGAAAATCAGGCTCCCAACTGAGGAGGGAGCCAGATGGGGGACTCAGTCCCGGGTATCTGCAGTCATGACCTGAGCAGAAGGCAGACTCTCAACTGACTGAGCCACCCAGATGTCCCGCAAGACTTTTTTTAATTGAAATTTTTAATTGCGATAATTGTATATTTACATGCAGTTGTAAAAAATTAATACACGGCGATCTGGGATACCCTTCACCCAGTTTCTCCCAGTGGTAACATTTTGCCAAAAAATGATACGTTATCTCAAGCAGTATATTGATACCCATTTCGCAGATCTTAGAGTCCTCTACTTCTCCTTTACTTGTATTTGCCTATTTAGTTCTATACAGTTTTATCACATGTACGTTCAAGAATCCAGCAGGCAAGATACAGAACAGTTCTTTACAAGATCTCTCGCATTATCTTTAGAGCCATACCCCCATGTGACCTTTTGGAATTGGCTTTTGAGACTGAGCATAATTCTCTGAAGAGTCGTCCAGGGGGTTATGTGTGTTGTATTCATAGTGTGTTTTTTAATTGCTGAGTAGCGTTCCATGGAGGGCATGTACCACAGTTTAACCATTCTTTTTTGTTTTGTTTTTTTAAACTATGGTGAACCACTTAACTATACTTCACACACTAAGGGATATCTGGATTGCTCCCAGTTTTTGACTATTGTAAATCTGCTGTAAACATTTGTGTGTTGGTTTTTGTGTGAACACATGTTTTCATTTCTCTAAATGCCATTGTTCAGTTGCATGGTAATTGTACATTTAGTTTTATAAGAAACTTCAGGCTGCGTGGTCGCCATTCTTCGTGAAGCTTCAGTTTCGTCATCTGTAAAATGGGATGCCAGTGGTACTGTGTTACAGGGTTTGATGAGGAATGAATGAATCCATCCATGCAAGGTGTGTAGAAGGTGGGTGAGACAGTTGAAGTGTTGGGTGAGAAAGATGAGCACTGGGCCAGAGTTTGGGTTTTGGGGTGTGATACTCAGAGTGAAATTTGGGGTATGACAGCTCAGAGGAGATTTTGGAGACTTAATTACCTCTGTGATCTCAGGTGCAGGTTACTTTTTTTTCTGACCTCAGTCTCCTCAATAGTAACCTGGGATAATGTGGGGATTTTCAGCATGGGCTTAGCACCCAGCAGATGGGCAGTAGTTAGTAGCTATTATTATTAGTTACTAAATAACTTACAGTTTTAGACAAATGCTTACTGAGGGGTGGGGTGGGTATTTAGCTCTAGAGTCTAGGTCCCCTTCAGCCTGGGGGAGGGCTAAACTTGACCAAGACACCTGATCTCTCTAGCTTCGGTGTCTCTCTCTGTAGAATGAGGCCACTGGGCTAAAGACTGTGTAAGCCTTTTCAGGTGTTATGTGTCTGTGAAGCAGGTATTCCGTATGCCCTGTCCCCATCTTCATGCCCCCAGCACGTACCCGCAAGGTTCCTGTCTCACCCCTGAGAACACAGGGACTTTCATTTGACTTTTCTTTCCTTTTTCACCCTGTCCGGGGCTGCAGTATCCCTATTGGCCCTTCCTGAAGACTGTTAAGAGTATATACATGCCCTGCTTGCATGAGTTTATTCAAGAATTTATTAAGCACTTAGCCGTGGACTTCAGGGCTTTTGATTCACAGCCAGGCAGGTCTGAGAGCGAGGGGCCCACAGTGGGTGAGTCTCTGCCTGCACCAAGTGTGGGACCGCTGTCACATGGATGCGGAGACTGGTAACAGATAAGTGACAGCCAGCTTGGGGGAAACAAGAGACCCCAGGGGCTTTGGCATTGAGCAGGTGGCTATTCAGGTACAGAGGGGATGCAGAGAAACACTAGGGGCTGATACTTGAGCTGTGTCTATAGGAATGAGAGGTGAGAAAAAATATTGATAATCAGACAAAAACATGTAGTTTTTCTTTTTTCCAACTTAGGAGAGAAGAAAAAGAATTGTTTTTTCTCATTTTTGGTTATTACTTTCTGGTCGTTGGATCTCTTGCCTAATCCAAATAATCTGCTCAGGTGTCTTCTCTTTGAAGAATGAAGGTTCAGGAAAGAGATGAGTTTTACTCCTTGTTTTACCCTTTCTCTCCCACACCCCCCCATTTTAATTTACTTTTTTACATTTTTATTTCTTATTATTTTTTTATAAATATTTTATTTATTTATTTGAGAAAGAGACAGTGAGAGAGAGCATGAATTAGGAGAAGGTCAGAGGGAGAAGCAGACTCCCCATGGAGCTGGGAGCCTGATGCGGGACTTGATCCTGGGACTCCAGGATCATGACCTGAGCTGAAGGCAGTCGTTTAACCAACTGAGCCACCCAGGTGCCCCTATTTCTTACTTTTTTAAGAGTGAGAGCATGTGCATGAGTGGGGTGGGGGTGGAGGGGCAGAGGGAGAGAGGGAATCCCAGGTAGGCTCCTGCCTGACATGAAGCTTAATCTCATGACCCCGAGATCATGACCTGAGCTGAAATAAAAGATGGATGCTTAATGCACTGAGCCACCCACATGCCCCGGCTCCATTTATTTAAAGGTTTTTTAAAAAAATTTATTTTTTAGAACAATTTTAGATTTCGATTTCTCTAAATCATATCCCAGTTTCCCCTATAATTAACCTCTTGTATGACTGTGGCACATTTATCACAATTAGTGAACCAATACCAGTACTTTGTCTGTATGTATCAGTGTTAACTAAAATCTGTATTTAATTCAGATTTCCCAAATTTTTAACCTAATGTCCTTTCTGCTCTAGGATTGCTCCCAGAATAGCATACTACATTTAGTCCTCGTGCTTCCTTGGGCTCCTCTTGGCTATGATGGTTTCTCTGAGTGTCCCTGTGTTTGATTACCTTGACAGTTTTGAGGAGACATGGTCACATATTTTGTAGAATGTCCCTCATTTGGAATGTCTTCCTTTTTTTTTTTTTTAACTTGAGAATTTTGGAAGTATAATATTTATGTATCCTGTGTCCGACATAGCTCAAAGGAAAAGGTCTTCATATATTTAGGAAAAGAAATATTGGTCTATAACCTCTAGCAGAAGTTTCCTGGAGAACCATTGTTCTCAGCTGGAGTCAGGGATGGGGGGCATTTGGCAATGTCTGGAGACCTGTTTGATTGCCATAGCTGGGGCCCAGGGGGTGCTGCTGACTTCGAACGTGTGGAGGTCCAGATGCTGCTAGATTGTAATGCACAGAACAGCCTCCTCACAACAAAGAATAATCCAGCCCCACATGTCAGTAATGCCAAGTTTAGGAAACCTTATCCTAAAATGGGGAATTCTAAGCAATCATGTGTGATGACAGTTTGAAGGGATGGAGATTGTTGTGTGTGGTCTGTCATTGCTCGCTAGGCTGTACCTTGTGCCCATCTTCTTTGGACTTAATCCTTGGCCTGCCGGTGTGTGCTCATCAGATAGCCTGCTCTGTTAGGTGCACAATGGAAGCATTGCCGCTCTCCTGGGCCGGGGTGGGGCTGGTGCTCCAGTCATGCATTCGGATGTCTAGTGCCTCCCCACCGCCAGGCCCCCTCCTCCCCTTTTAGACATCATCTCAGAGCCTGGTCTGTTTAGAATGTTGGGTGGCTTAGCTGGGGCTGTGAAGGGTATTAACTTGTGGAAAAAAGCATGGAGATTAGTGTGAAGTGTTAGAAGCTTTTACAGGGTGTTGAAGGATTTATTCAGAGTTCTTGGTTGAGAGCATTTGATTCTTATTCAGAAATTATGTATTTAGTGGGGACTATATGTAGGACAGTGATATAAGCTTAGTTTATAGAGAATAAACATAAAATGCAAACCCTTCCCTCAAGAAACTGCAGTGGGTTAAGGAAACACCTTAATGAGGTAATTTTAAGGTGAGACTAGTGTTTCTTAGACTTGTGTTCCACCAACTTCTGAGAAATGTGGTTAAGAAAATGTTGAAAATCTATGTTAAAAAAAGTTGTGTGTGTGTGTTTTTTTAAACAGGTAGGCTTTTTTTTTTTTTTTTAAGATTTTTATCTATTTATTTGTTAGAGAGAGAGCAAGCACAGGCAGACAGAGTGGCAGGCAGAGGCAGAGGCAGAGGGAGAAGCAGGCTCCCTGCTGAGCAAGGAGCCCGATGTGGGACTCGATCCCAGGATGCTGGGATCATGACCCAAGCTGAAGGCAGCTGCTTAACCAACTGAGCCACCCAGGCGTCCCTAAACAGGTAGACTTATCAGATTCTATAAAATGCATGAATCTCCGAAAAGGTGGATATAGGTGTAGCCCTCCCCAAACAAATTTGACGATGGAACCCCTTTTTGGAGGTAATAGTTCAAAATAAATGTTCTAAGGATTATACTTGGGAGGTTCAAATAATAGGTATAACAAGATTATATGTATATTAATAACACCCAAAGATGCTTAATTGTACAACCTTATGCTTCTTCTTTGTAACAGGGATATAGAATAATGGAGTCAGGGTCTCTCCGACAATCTGGGGAAAGCTGTGTGTTCTGTGTTTAGAAAAATATGCAGATTTGACAATTACACACAACGAAAGCACACACGGACTCTTTTGTGAATGTTTTTGGGGGTTTCTGTAACATCTCAGCTTCATCTGGTGAACCCAGCACCCACTGAACCCTCTGTTACCTTTATGAGAGAGTGTGAAGGACCGCCACGGGTGGGAGGCTGATGGGAGAACTCAGCAGGGACTATCTTCTGGATTAAAATTTGCATATAAGATCAAGAAATCTGACTGGAGCAATGACATGTTTTTGGCCTGACTTTTACCTTTGAATGTTGAGATTTCTGTAACTGTTGTGGAGGTGGCAGGGTGATCCATCAGGAAAGAGTGGGGAGCTGCAATCTAGAATTCATTGTCCTCATTCACCAGGGCATCCCAGGTAGCATAAAGAGGAAGTGAAAGAAAGATTAAATGATACTTATGTTGCCAGCTTTTAAAGGAAAGTAGAATCTTGAAAATTTGAGTAGTTCTGCAACTGTGAGGCACATCAGAATCATCTGGGGAGCTTGTTTAAACATGGAGACTCCGAGGCCCTGGCTCTGGGGATTCTGATTCACCAGGTGCGGAGCATGGGCCCAGGAAGCTATATTTTTCCTGGGCTTAGAAACCAGTCTCCCGTTGAGCTCTTGAAGAAGTGTGGAAGTACACATATCTTCTATATTTTAGAGTTGTTCTTTTGGATTTTGGTTTCCAGCAATCAGGTAGATTAGGTGAATAGATTAAAAATCTCTTTTGTATAGAATGTACACATGCTGGAAGAATGACAAAGACTATTCTTTGAATGTATAACTGACCTTCGAAAAACTGAAGTGAAATGGCAGGGACTAAAACTGAAGGGTGGTGAGCAGCCCTGAAGGTGTTGCGGGAGCGTTTGTTGGGTTTTATTAGCTGTGCCTGCTGAGAGGGACACAGACACACACACACTCTTTCTCTCTCTGTGTCTTTCTCTGTTTCCCTGTCTCTCTCTGAATCTCTTATAACTCCAGACCCACAGAGAGCTGCCTTCCATGCAGGAAGACAGTAGGGAAACTTGTCTGTCTAGGTCTCTGCTCTACATATTTCCCTGTGTGTGGGAGGCTGTGAAAGTCTCCCTGTGACTTTGTACACAGGGAGTTCTCACATGGGTTTGGGTTTGAATTTAGTCCACTTGCCTGGTCTGGTTATCTCAAAGTGAGAAGCTAACTAAAAGTGGTTCCAAGGTGATAATGTCTGGGATTCTTGATAGAAGCAAATATAAACTCCCGCTGTGTGGCTAGACCTTCAACCTGGGCCCAAATGGAGAGCGAAGATATTGGTAGCCATGTGAGGAAATCCAGTAAGTATTGGCAGTATAGAAATCAGAGGTAAAAGAAACAGGGAAAAAGCAGGAGGCATAAAATGTGGTAGTGGAAGTCTTCCAGATATATCAGTCATCATTGTAAACTCAGATCAAAAGATGGATTGTCAGTTCAGATATAAGACAAAATCTACCTGCATGCTGTTGGAAGAGATTCACCCCCCAAAAAAGACGTAGAAAGGTTGGATTTAATGAGAAAAGAGATTTTGGGCAAACGCCAATCAAAGAAACCCAGCAGGTGTTAACATCAAACAAATACTGAAATGACATTGAAAGAAAATAATGTTACTGTAGGGAGAGCTGCAAACTCTAGTTCATGGGCCAGATCTTGCTTGCTGTTTTTGTATATTAAATTTCACTGGAACATAGCCACACCCATTCATTTCCGTATTGGGGGGGGGGCTCCTTCTATGCTATGACGCCAGAGTAGCTGTGACAGAATGTATGGTCCACGGACACAGCTCAGAATCTTTGCAGACAGTGTATGTTGTCTCCTGAACAAGAGCTGACTCTCACAAAAATAATCCAGAGAACGACTATATATATGAAAAGACAACAAACAAGTTGCAGTTGCATACCAATTTTTAAAGGTTTGAAAACACATGAAAGATACTATAGATCACATACAGGGATACACATATATGTGCTAAAAGGCTAAAATGTAGGAGAATGATGAACACCAAAGTCAGGGTAGTGGTTACATCTTTGGTAGGAGGAGAATGCAGGTGAAGATTTAAGAGGTTTATTTCCTAAACTGGATGGTGGGAATTATAGGTGTTTTTCGTATTTATCTTTATACCTTTCTGTGTGTCTTAAACATCTCAAGATGTATTCTTTAAGCATCTTCTTTTGACTAGGTATATGATAATGATGATCCTGTGACCATAGGAAGAAGTAGCAAAAAGATTTCAGGGAGAAACATGCCACATAATAATTTTCACATTTTCAGGTAGGAAAGAAATTCCTAAAACAGGGAGAGAACAGAGGATCCCTTAGAAGTCATAGAATCCAGTCCTTTGCTGGGAAAATGGAATCCCTTTTTCCGTGGCTCTTATTAGTGGCCATCTGGCATCTGCTTGAGTTTGCCATAAGAGCACAAGGCTGCCAATTTTATTTTGGATGGCTTGAGTCACAGAGAGTAATTCTAATTCCTCTCCCATATGCTAGCTGTTTAAATGGCGATCATGCATCATCACTGCCCCTCCCCTCTGACTTCATTACTTTGGAAGCTGGCCTTTGCGTTCAGTCTGGTTTGTTGATAGCTCTTGGAAAGTGAACCGTTGGGTACTGAGGACGGGAAGCTGCCTGTAGTCCGACTGGCTCAGAGCGAGGGGCGCCGCCAGCCCTGCCCTGCTGAGCCTGGTACTTCTGTGGGAACACCTGGGATCCAAGGCTAGGTTCATTTATGTGTGAAGTTCCCTTTCCATCAGGTCCTGACTTTGTCATTTCCTATATTGACAACATACATTTTGGATGAGGATAAAAGAGGGGGAAAAAGCCTCTCCTCCAGTTTTGTTTTTAAAGATTTTATTTATTTATTTGACAGAGAGAGGAAGTGAGAGAGAGAGAGCACAAGGTGGGTGGACAGAAGGAGAGGGAGAAGCAGACTCCCTGCTGGGCAGAGAACCCGATGCGGGGCTCCATCCCAGGACCCCGAGATCAGGACCTGGGCTGAAGGCAGACACTTAGTGGACCGAGCCAGCTGCTCCTTCCCTCCAGAACTTCTTTGTGTGCTTGTCATACATTATTAGCAAGTGCTTAGTAGAAAAAAGGTAGTATTTTCTTTTCCTTTTATTTTTTAAGTTAGATACTGCATGTTTTAGTCAAGTGAGAAAGAGAGGCTAGCAGACTAACCAGCTGGGTAGGAGATTTTTATACTTCTGTGCGTTGGTCCTTCGTTTTGGGAAATCCATCTTTTTCAGTGTACTAGTGTTTTGAGGAACTGTTTTAAGAGTATTTGTAAGATGCATAAGCCTGATTAAAATTTTAATTTAGTTAGAGACGTTAACTCTCTAAGATGTAAGTCTGGTTGGGCTCATCAGGAATGTTTCTTTTGTTCCCTTTTGAGTAGGAACACCTCCGTGAGAAGCATGATTGCTGTCAGTATCAGAGTGTTGTCAGAGTGCCTGTTTTCTTTATCAGTAGTTTTTGAGTATCAAAGTCTGAGTGCCGGTTACTGTAACTGTAGCAATGGGCAAGGCAGGCGTAGCTAGAGTAGCAGTTTTCCAGCGTTTTGCTCTCAGGACTCTTTAATACCCTTAAAATTCTTGAAGATCCCAGAGTTTTCCGGTTTATATTGATTATACCAATAGTGACTATTAGAAATTTAAAAATGAGAGACTTAAAACATAGGTATTCCCCACTTCATTTAAAACAATAATAAATCTGTTAGCTGCTAGTATAAATGACACGCTTTTTGAAAGGTGACTATTTTCTGAAGTCAAAGAACTTGAGAAGAATGTCATGGTTTCACGTTTTTGTAAATTTCTGCAATGTCTCAACGGATGTCTGGAGTCTCAGATCTGATTCTACGTTCAGACCACTGAGTCGTGAGACCTCATGTAGCCTCTCACTGTAAATTGGTGAGGGAATAAGAGTGAAAGAGGCAAATAATCTCTCTATTAAATTCTTACTGCTTCTTTGATACATTGCTGCAAGTGTAGTGACTTAAAACTACACATATCAGTTAGTTTTGGAGGTCACAAGTCTGAAATGGTTCTCACCAGGGTGACATCAGGGTGTTGGCAGGACTCTTGTTTCTTTCTGGAAACTCTAATGGAGAATGTTTTCTTGCCTTTTCCAGTTTCTAAAAGCTTCCTGCATTCTTTGGTTCATGGCCCCTTTCGTTTTCAAAGCCAGCAATTTAAAAATGAAGTTGGAGCCTTTTTCACATCACATCACTCTAATGCTGAATCTTCTGCCTTCCTTTTCTGCACTTAACCTTTGTGTGTAGGGTCCCCCAGATAAACTAGCTTAATCTCTGTTGTAAAGTCAGCTGTCTAACATCTGCAACCTTAATTCCCCTCTGCCATGTAAAGGTAACATACTCACACATTCTAGAAATTAGGATGCGGATGTCCTAAACCACAGGATTCTGCCTGTCACCTTTAAGCAGTATTATAAAAAGAGTTTGAGGGACGCCTGGGTGGCTCAGTTGGTTAAGCAGCTGCCTTCAGCTCAGGTCATGGTCCCAGCGTCCTGGGATCGAGTCCCACATCGGGCTCCTTGCTTGGCAGGGAGCCTGCTTCTCCCTCTGCCTCTGCCTGCCTCTCTGTCTGCCTGTGCTCGTGCTCTCTCTCTCTCTCTCTCTAACAAATAAATAAAATCTTTAAAAAAAAAAAAAAGAGTTTGACCCTCAGATATCCCATGAAAGAGTCTGAGGATGTGGTTTCTGGGATTATGCCAGTCTAGGGAAAATATTAGTTGGATGGATGAGGAAAGGAGAGGGGGTGGACATTTACGGAGCACCTGCTGTGTGCTAGGTACTCTGCCAGGCATTTGACCCACATTTTATTGTTTGATAACTGTGCCACCCGGACTTACTTAACTTTCCAGCATTTTTCTCCCCTACAAACAGGGGGTAGCAGTGTTTTCCTTAGGATGTTCTCGTGACCGGTCATCAAGACAAGAAGTACCCAGTGGACCGTATATGGAAGGCTTTGATAATTACTCCTTCTCTATGTCCTTCATACTTTAATGAAAATTCTTGATAGCTTGCCTAGTGTTTGACCTTTTGATATGGCCAAATTTTCTAAGAAGTTTCTCCCAGGAAACACATGTACTTTTCTTTTGAGCAGTTAAGTTTTGTTTTTGTTTTGTTGAAGTAGGCTCCACCCTCGGTGTGGGACTTGAACTCATGACCTTGAGCTAGAGAGTCATGTGCTCTCCCACTGAGCCAGCCAGACGCCCCTAAGTTTGTTTCTTATTAAATGACTTCAGATTAGGTTTAATTGTATTTTGAATGTAATCATGTGTGGTTTTATTTTTTGAACTTTAGGAAGCAGGATGGATTTCTACAGAGCAGTCAAAATTATAGATATTATTTACAGAATAATATGTGGTTTTAACTTTTGGTGGGAGTAGTGTAAATGTCACGCATTGTTAATTATTCAGATGAGTAAATAGTATTGTCGTGGATTGCTGTTCCCTGGAGATGATGCAAAATGTCTACAGTAAAGGAAGAATGAGAGCTGCTTTTTAGATGTGTGGATAAAAATGACTTTTGGGATTGCCACCTCCTTGGAGAGGGCAGCTGTGCCAGGTTTCTTCTCCACTTGTCATCTTGCCATTTCTTGGCCTCCCCGCTGCCTGTGATGTCGTTTACCACAGAGCTGGTGCTTTATTGTTTACTCACTTACAGTCCCTGCACGGTTCTCTGTGTGGTGCCTGGCACATAGTAGGTGTACAGGAAGTGCTTACTGAAAAAATTCCTGAGGATCAGGTAAGTGGGAAAACCATTTTACCAAAATCCTATGTGCTGTGTGATCTCATTTATAGAAAAGTCTAGAAAAGGCAAACAAATCTGGTCAAAAGCAGAACAGCAGTTGCCTGGGGGTGGTCGGTGGTGGAGGGAGGAGGGTGGGGGGGTGGAATTCAGAGGGGCGTGATGAAATGTGTGGGGATATTGGATACAGTTATTATCTTTATTGGGATGGTGGCTTCGTAGGTGAATACATATGTCAGACCTCATCAAACTGTGTACTTTATGTGTGATTTCTTAGGTGAGGAAGGGTCATTTCTTATCTAAGGGTTGGGTTGTGCTGGGCAGGTAACCCCATAATGTTCACCTTTGTAGTGAAAAGGATATCTTGATCACTTGGTACTTTGTGCATGTATTGGACTGCTGCAGAAGGAAAGGGATTTATAGTCGAATAACTATTGGAGAAACTGGAGATACTAGAGATATTTTCTGGCTAAAAATAGTTGGACTCAAATCTCTAAGGTGTAATAGTAGCGCTGCTTTGAATCATCTAACTCAGTCACGTCGTTCGCTCTACTCTTACTTCCCTTACTGTAACTAATTAGTCGAAAGGCTCCATAGATTCACATTTTTCAGACAGGGGTCAATAGAACTGGCTGTCTTTGTCCAACCCTTGCTTGACACAAGGAAGTTGCAACTTGACACAAGTGAAGTTTGCTAAGATAAAATCCTCTAAGGTCATTGTCTTTTCCTTATCATTGTCCTTGGCAATTACAACTGAGAAGTTTAATCTTTACAATTTGGTCATAAAACTTTGAGCTCACTTGCTGTGGGGATGGTGGAGGACATATAAGTATGGCTTCAACTTAGACACAAAAAATTCCTCTTTTTTTTCATGTATTTTTAATCAATCTATCTATACACCTACTTAAAAAAAGAATTATTTATTTTAGAAAGAAAAAAAGAGTGCACGCATGAATGGGGGAAGGAGCAAGGGGAGGGGGAGAGAGAATCTCAAGTAGACTGCCTGCTGAGCTCAGAGCCCAATGTGGGGCTCAATCTTGTGACCCTGAGATCATGACCTGAGCCAAAACCAAGAGTCGGATGCTTAACTGACTGAACCACTCAGGCGCCTCTATATATGTATATATATATATGTTTTTTAAAAATTTTTATTTTATTTTTTCAGTGTTCCATAGATTCATTGTTTATGCACCATACCCGGTGCTCCATGCAATACGTATCCTCCTTAATACCCACCACCAGGCTCACCTAACCCCTTACCCCTCTCCCCTCCAAAACCCTCAGTTTGTTTCTCAGTGTCCACAGTCTCTCATGCCTTGTCTCCCCCTCCGATTTCCCTCAACTCCCTTCTCCTCTCCATCTCCCCATGTCCTCCGTGTTATTTCTTATGCTCCACAAGTAAGTGAAACCATATGATAATTGACTCTCTCTGCTTGGCTGTTTCACTCAGCATAATCTCCTCCAGTCCCATCCATGTTGATACAAAAGTTGTGTATTCATCCTTTCTGATGGAGGCATAATACTCCATATATGGACCATATCTTCTTTATCCATTCATCTGTTGAAGGGCATCTTGGCTCTTTCCACAGTTTGGTGACTGTGGCCATTGCTGCTATGAACATTGGGATGCAGATGGCCCTTCTTTTCACTATATCTGTATCTTTGGGGTAAATACCCAGTAGTGCAATTGCAGGGTCATATAGAAGCTCTATTTTTAATTTCTTAAGGAATCTCCACACTGTTTTCCAAAGCGGCTGCACCAACTTGCATTCCCACCAACAGTATAAGAGGCTTCCCCTTTCTCCACATCCTTTCCAATACTTGTTGTTTACTGTCTTATTAATTTTGGCCATTCTAACTGGTGTAAAGGTGGTATCTCAATTTGGTTTTGATTTCAATCTCCCTGATGGCTGATGATGATAAACATTTTTTTCATGTGTCTGTTAGCCATTTGTATGTCTTCTTTGGAGAAGTGTCTGTTCATGTCTTCTGCCCATTTTTTTTTTTAAAGATTTTATTTATTTATTTGTCAGAGAGAGAGAGCGAGAGCGAGCACAGGCAGACAGAGCGGCAGGCAGAGGCAGAGGGAGAAGCAGGCTCACTGCTGAGCAAGGAGCCCGATGTGGGACTCGATCCCAGGACGCTGGGATCATGACCTGAGCCGAAGGCAGCTGCTTAACCAACTGAGCCACCCAGGCGTCCCTTCTGCCCATTTTTTGACATGATTATTTGGTGTTTTGAGTGTTGAGTTTGAGGAGTTCTTTATAGATCTTGGATATCAGCCCTTTGTAGTGTCATTGCAAATATCTTCTCCCATTCCGTGGGTTGCCTCTTTGTTTTCTTGACTGTTTCCTTTGCTGTGCGGAAGCCTTTGATCTTGATGAAGTCCCAAAAATTCATTTTCTCTTTTGTTTCCTTTGCCTTTGGAGACATGTCTTGAAAGAAGTTGCTGTGGCCGATGTCAAAGAGGTTACTGCCTATGTTCTCTTCTAGGATTTTGATAGATTCCTGCCTCATGTTGAGGTCTTTATCCCTTTCAAGTTTATCTTTGTCTGTGGTGTATGAGAATGGTCAAGTTTCATTCTTCTATACATAGCTGTCCGATTTTCCCAGCACTATTTATTGAAGAGACTGTCTTTTTTCCACTGGATATTTTTTCCTGCTTTGTCAAATGTTGTTTGACCATAGAGTTGCAGGTCCATATCTGGGCTCTCTACTCTCTTCCACTGGTCTGTCTGTTTTTGTGCCATTTATGTATATATATATATTTTTATTTTTTTAAAGATTTTTATTTTATTTGACAGACGGAGAGAGATCACAAGTAGGCAGAGCAGCAGGCAGAGAGAGAGGTAGGGAGCAGGCTCCCTGCTGAGCAGAGAGCCCGATGTGGAGCTCGATCCTACGACCCCAAGATCATGACCTGGGCTGAAGGCAGAGGCTTAACTCACTGAGCCAACCAGGCGCCCCTATGTATGTATATTTTTTAAAGGTATTTTGAAATCTTGTTTCTAACATGTGAACTTTTTTTTTTTTTTTTAAAGAT
This sequence comes from Taxidea taxus jeffersonii, assembly GCA_003697995.1. Taxonomy (NCBI): domain Eukaryota; kingdom Metazoa; phylum Chordata; class Mammalia; order Carnivora; family Mustelidae; genus Taxidea; species Taxidea taxus. The sequence continues at coordinate 25,227 of ML103321.1, forward strand.
TTTATTTATTTATTTAACAGACAACAGAAGTAGGCAGAGAGGCAGGCAGAGAGAGAGGAGGAAGCAGGCTTCCCGCTGAGCAGAGAGCCCGATGTGGGGCTCGATCCCAGGACCCTGGGATCATGACCCAAGCCGAAGGCAGAGGCTTTAACCCACTGAGCCACCCAGGCGCCCCTAACATGTGAACTTTTCAAAAGAGGATTTGAAGCCGTGTTAAAGAAATATGAAATAATTCATAAAATATTTTGAATATTTATGAATATATTCATTAAATGGATGAATATGGTGAAATACAAACTGAAGTTGAGATTGGGTCAAATTAGAGAAAAACAAGCATTTTAAATCTGCTCTAACTTTTCTTGATTTAGGAGCCTAGAAGTATGTTATCAAGAAATCTGACCTTGAGCTGTTAATTTCATCTTCATTTTCCTTCTTTGTAAATAATAATTGCATTAAGTGAGGTCCATGCACCTTCATCTGGGGTCCGGTCTGTAGCAAGTGCACATCATTCTCAGCCACTGGGACTCCTGGGTGTGGCCCACTGAGCCCTGGGAGGATTCACAGAAAGCTTCGTGGTGGCGTATGAAGGGAGAAATGTAGGCTTTCCTTCTGTTTTTTTGTAACATCTAGGGAAAAACTTGTTTCTTTCTCCTTTTTCTTTCCTCCCCTTCTTTTTCTTCTTCAGGGACTTCAGATATGAATGTTCTTTTTTTCCTGGGAGAACAGTTTGAAGTCTAGGGTATATACCAAAAAGAAAAATCCTAATTAATTAAAGAAAAATGTCATCTTTATGTCTCTGGGATTGTGGTTTGTATTACCCAGAAATTGAACTTCAAGAATTTTCAGGTGCAGGGCTCCTGGGTGGCTCAGTGGGTTAAAGCCTCTGCCTTCGGCTCTGGTCATGATCCCAGAGTCCTGGGATCGAGCCCCACATCGGGCTCTCTGCTCAGCGGGGAGCCTGCTTCCTCCTCTTTCTCTGCCTGCCTCTCTGCCTGCTTGTGATCTCTGTCTGTGAAATAAAGAAATAAATAAATCTTAAAAAAAAAAAAGAATTTTCAGGTGCATTTCAGCTTTCTTTTTGATCATTTACTTTTGTTAGCCATTTAATTTTCTCTCTTATGAGATATATCCTTTATCTTAATATTTACTGGATTTTGGATTCTTTTTTAATATTTAGGATATTAGTCCTTTGCATTTTACCTTTAAACTTCTAATGTAACCTTTCACCTTGGATTATTGTTTGTGGTATTTTTGATACACAGATGTTTAAAATTTTTATATTATTGGGGCACCTGGGTGGCTTAGTCAGTTGAGCTTCTAGCTTTTGGTTTTGGGTTAGGTCATGATCTCAGGGTTGTGAGATCGGGCCCCACATCGGGCTCTGTGCTGGGCGTGGAGCCTGCTTAAGATTCTGTCCCTTTCTTTGTGCCCCTCCCCACCCCCATCTCTCTAAAAATTTTTTTATATTGTAAATCTGTTGATGTTTTCCATTTATGATTTATTGTTACTGTTTTCACATTTGGATAGTGATCTATATAATTTTGCCAACTTTTTAAGATTTTTTAAAAAGTTTAATTCTTTGATTTACAGGGTATTTGTTTTGCAGCATAGTATAAAGGGAAATCTTTCCTGATCTTCTTCTTTTTTTTTTTTTTTAAAGATTTTATTTATTTATTTGTTATAGGGAGAGAGAGAGAGAGAGCAAGCACAGGCAGACAGAGTGGTAGGCAGAAGCAGAGGGAGAAGCAGGCTCCCTGCCGAGCAGGGAGCCCAATGTGGGACTCGATCCCAGGACGCTGGGATCATGACCTGAGCCGAAGGCAGCTGCTTAACCAACTGAGCCACCCAGGCGTCCCCCTGATCTTCTTTTAATACAGCTAACCAGTGTTTATGTAGCTAAACAAAGAGAGACTGGATATTGCACGTTAATTTAATTCAAGATGGTACTCAACTATAGCATATTCTGGAGAACAGAGAGTAGTTAAGTAGATTACCCGCCTTGCTGAAAATAGGGCATATGAAGGAGAATTTAAGATGAGAAAGATGGTTTAAAGTCTAAGTGGAGAGTGCCTTTAGTGCCAGGTTAAAAAATTAAAATTTGTAGGCAGTAAGAATTTTGAGTGGCTGAATAGGCTTGAAATGAACTTTTAGTTACTAGGACCTTTTTAGCCACAAGCAATAAGACATCAACTCAAACTGATTTAACTTAAGCAAAGAAGATTTTTTAGGAAGAAATTTTATGGGCTTGCATAATTGAAAAATCAAGAGGTAGCATTAGCTTCAAATATCATATAATCCATGTATTTCATTGGGTGGCTTCCCTGTCTCTTGACCTTGCTCTCCTCAATACTGGCCTTTTTAAAGGTTCTTAGAGATGGCCCCTCACGTCATCTTTTAGATACAAGTTTATTTATTTATTATTTTAAAAAATATTTTATTTTATTTATTTGACAGACAGAGATCACAAGCAGGCAGGGGCGGGGGAGCAGGCTCCCCACTGAGCAGAGAGCCCAATTTGGGGCTCGATCCCAGGACCCTGGAACCTGACCTGAGCCGAAGACAGAGGCTTAACCCCCTGAGTCACCCAGGTGGCTCTTGATACAAGTTTAGAAGCAAAGAATGCCTCTTCCGTGAAATTCCCTTACAAATCCAGACATTTTCCTGACTGGACTCATTGGTTCCCTTTGGCTGCAGGGAAATCGTGATGATGATCGGCTGGGGAGGGGTGGTCCCTAAGTCTTCTCCGAATGCATTAATGTTGGCCGGGGAATTCAGGTGCTCCTGTTGGGTCTGGACCCAGGCCTGAGTCATGTGCTCTCCTCCTGGGGGCAGGAATAGAACCTTACTGAGGCCGTACGGTCTGGATGTTGGGCAGCAGCAGTTTCCCAAAGCCGGGCAGCATACTGGAGGAATAGTAGGTGTGTTAGTCAGCTTAGGCTACGTTACGCTGCAGTGACCAGCAGCACCAAGGTCTCTGTGGCTCACTAGAGACCACTTTAACCAGGTTCTTTCTCATTCACGCCAAGTATGCTGGGGCCTCGGGCGGCTCTGAGAGTTGCTGCCCATGTTCTAGCCCAGGGTGGCTGCCTTGGGACCAGGCTCTCGTCAGAGCTTTGGCGGGAGTCACATAGCTATCTCTCCATTTCTCTGTACTACCTGCGTAGTCTTGCTGTCATCATCCTTTAGGTACAACAAGAATTCACTTTCTAAAGTGGTACCCACTCTTGTTTCTGTTGGGGGAGAAGCACCTCACTGATTAGTCAAGGGCCCTTCTTCCATTTATACTTTCGAGTCTACAGTTTAGACAGACTGTCTCTTTGTGAGTGTTTGGCATTCTTTCCTTTGCCTTGTAATTATTCGTGTTTGTTCTCAGCACCTTTGTGAAGTGGTTTTATGGAGCGTTGAAATCCCTTTTAAGCGTCCCTTATTCCTCATGTTTATTTTGACTGATGACATTAAAATCCCAGCTTTTCGGTGGTGACGTTCATGTGATTAATACGTCTTGGACCCTCACCCCTGCGGGAAATTCCCGGGCAGCACTGGGGATGTGCTGTTTGCGATTTTCCATCGGAGTAGTGTTCCTTGAGGACTTTACTTACTCTTCTCAGGGTGTGGGAAGGGAGGGAGACTATTGCCAACACTATTCAACATAAACTTCTAATTTCAGCAGGCTGCTAGAACTTCCCATGAGAAGATCATCTGTGAAAGCAGAGCTGTTGGTCATTCTGTAAGCAATCCTGCTTCCCTTACTTCATCTGAATGGGGACGCCATGTGGTCATGTTCAGAAAATAGCATCCTGCCCTGGGGCCCATTGATTATGTAAGGCCAGGACACCTGTGGTGGCTGATGCCACATGGCTTGGAGCTACAAGCCTCTCCCTTCCCCAGAACTAGAACTCCCTTCCCCTGGTGAACTGTCTGCCTTCAAGTTTTGTTTTGTTTTTTTTTAAAGATTTTATTTATTTATTTGTCAGAGAGAGTGAACACAGGCAGACAGAGTGGCAGGCAGAGGCAGAGGGAGAAGCAGGCTCCCTGCTGAGCAAGGAGCCCGATGTGGGACTCGATCCCGGGATGCTGGGATCATGACCTGAGCCGAAGGCAGCCGCTTAACCAACTGAGCCACCCAGGGGTCCCTGCCTTCAAGTTTTTAAAAACACTACTGTCTTGGGGCACCTGGGTGGCTCAGTGGGTTAAAGCCTCTGCCTTCAGCTCAGGTCATGGTCCCAGGGTCCTGGGATCAAGCCTGCATTGGGCTCTCTGCTCAGCGGGGAGCCTGCTTCCTCCTCTTTCTCTCTGCCTGCCTCTCTGCCTACCTGTAATCTCTGTCAAATAAATAAAATCTTTAGAAAAAAAAATACTACTGTCTTGTTTACTGTCCTCCTATGTGCCATCTTTGCTAAAGAAAAAGAAAGCCAAAGTAATCATCTCATTGATGTTGACAAAAGAAACTAATGAAACAGAATCATTGGTGCATCTTAACTGTTTGGATTTTCAGCAGGCTCTGCCCTGTCTAGGTTGTTTGGGGGAGGGGAGAGAAATATGTGCATGCATTTATCAAGTCATTCATTTATTCCTACATTTGCCTTCCTTGGCTTAGGTGTTCCGTGGGGGGGATGTAAAGGCTTAGTTTTAAGTTAGTTTAATACCACAACTTACCTTGTTGCCATGGATAGGCTTCAGGGGAGTCAGCCTCCCTGAAATTGTCTGCAAAATCTGGAAGGGCATCTTTCTGGGGAAAGGACAAAGGGTTGACTTCGTTTTACTGAGGGTAAAACGCACCCTTCCCAAATGCTTGTAGAGTCCCATAATCTTGGAGAAGAGCGTTAGGGCACAGCTTCTGGAGCCAGAATTGCCAGATTTGAGTCTTGGCTCTGCCACTTAGTAGTTGTGTGTATTTCAGCAAATTATGTAATTTCTGTGTGTCTCATGTCCTCATGTATCAAACTGGGATAATACAGTATTTGCATCATCAGACTGCTGTACGGATACAGAGTTCTAGGAGAGCATGTAGCACGTGGTAGGTGCTTAATAAATGTTAGCCCCAATAGTGGAGACCAGAAGTTGTCCTTAGTCATGGATAGTTGGACTTGTGTGTGCATGTGTTGGATATTTTGTACCCCAAAGGTCACCTGCTTTTAGCATTTGCACTTGTGAGCTGTTTCAAGTAAATTTTTGGTGCACAAACGTCAAAGGATGAAAGAATACAGTCAGATATCCTTTTGGTAAAATAGAGTGGTCAGTGTTCTTGTCACAAAATGTTGCCTGATGAGGTTCTTGCCACGAGGACTAACTGAATGCAAGTATCGTATTTCCTTTTCGTCTTTGGAAATGTACTGTACAGGCTTTAATCCTGACTGCATCGAGGACGTGGTGGCTGAAGACCCATGGTCCGAGAGGTCGCCTCTCTGATCAGTTCATCCAGCCTCATCAGGCTTAAGGGGGCTGCTGTCTGTCCTTTGCATGCTTCTTCTGGTTCCTCTAATTACTGGGAAATGTCTCCCTCTGTAGTTTTATTCTTTTTGTCATTATGGGTGGAAGATGAAAAATTACGAATTCTTCACTATATTCCATGAAAGTAAAAACAAAACAAAACTGCAAAGATGGGGTCTTCAGACTTTTTTTATACCTTCCTGAAAATGGTGTGGTACTTTGGGCCGTGCACTGAGGAAGCGGAAGGATGAGGTAATGGTGATTGATTTCACTCCTGCACCTATCCGTGGGGATAGGAGAATGCAGTCATGATGGAATGTTACACGGGGGGGGGAGCACACGGAGCCATGCGTATGCTGCGAGGCCAGCTGTGTAAAATGCATATGTAAACAGTATTGCAGCCAGTACGTTAATGGTTTTCTTTTTTCCCCTGGGTGAGGCGATGTTGTGTGATACCTAAATGTAATCATCTAGATGTTTGTCAATTTCTGAAATCTGTAACTAGCATGTATGATTTTTTAAAGCAAAGAAATCATTTTGTGATATTGAAGCAGAGATTCTTTTTTAGTCAGTTTCATGGAGATACTGCTTACATACTGTACCATTCACCCACTTAAGGTCTCCCATTCCCGAGCTTTCGGTATATGCACAACGCCCTTCAGCCAGCGCTCATCATCGGTTTGAGAACGTTGTCCTCACCCCGGGGGGGGGGGGTTCTCTGTGCATTTACCTGTCTCTCAATTTCTCCCCACACCCTCCTGCCCCCCGGCAACCACTGATCTGCCTTCTGCCTCTCCGGATTTGGAGATCTGGACCTTTCAGACGAGTGGCCTCAGGCCACATGCGGCCCTCGTGGCTGGCTTCTCTCAGCATAAGGTTGTCAAGGTAAAGCTAATCTGTTTGCACCCTGGGAACTCCTAGGAATCCTGCTAACCCTTACTTTTATCATCACAGGGTGAAAATACATTATTTTCTTTACTTCCAGACTTGGTTCCTTCCATTATGAACAACTTGTTGAATCCTGATGCCATTTTCTCGAACAATGAGATGAGCCTGTCGGATATTGAAATCTATGGCTTCGATTATGATTATACCTTGGTGTTTTATTCCAAGCACCTTCACACGCTGATATTTAATGCTGCTCGGGACCTTCTCATCAATGAACACCGGGTAAGAGCTCAGGGATACTGCGGTCTTCCTGCTCCTTCCCTTAAGATGCTGAAGGATAGCATTGAGCGGACCTGGCCTTGTGCCTGGGATACAGACGTCACTTAGTAAAGTGTTGTTAATGGATGGGTAGATTTTGTTCCATTCCAGGTGACTCTTTCTGGAAGATTTTGTTTAACTACTTTTTTTTGAGGTATGATTGACCCACAAAAAGCTGTCTGTACTTAATGCATATAACTTGATGAGTTTGGGGATGTGCATATGCATGAAACCATCACCACCATCCAGGTCATAAACTGTCACCTCCCAGAGTTTCCTCCTGCCCCCTTCATTATTATTGCTATGTGTGTGTGTGTGTGTGGTGGGGGGGTAAAGAACAGTTAACATAAGATCTACTCTCTCAGCAGATTTTGGTAATACAGTATTGTTTGCTGTGGGTGCTGTGCTGTGTAATAGATGTCCAGAACTTGTTTATTTCACAGAACTGGAACTTTGTACTTGAAGATAGTTTTTTTTTTTTAAAAAAGATTTTATTTATTTATTTGAGAGAGAGAGAGTGAGTGAACATGAGCAGGGGGAGCGGCGGGGTGGGCGGGGAGGGCAAGCAGACTCTCTGCTGGGGCTCAGTCCCAGGACTTCAGGATCATGACCTGATCCGAGGCAGACGCTTAACTGACTGAGCCACCCAGGCGCCCCTGGAAGATAGTTGTTTTTTTTTTTTTTTAATCTGTAGATGTCTCTTTGACAAAAGACTCTCAAGTTAGGTGTTAGTGGAGATGGGCTACAGACTTCGTGTTCTCATTTCTCCCTGAGAAGTGACGCAGTTTCTCCCAGAGCTGATGAACTTGTCAGCCCATTGAGTTCTGGTTAGAAGAAATCCCTCAAAGTCATTCCTGACTTGACTTGTTCTTACGTATAGGACATATGAATGTCTTCTGCTGCGTAGTATTGTTAAGGGCTTATAGTAAGGAAGGAAAAAGGAAACATGTAGAACCCGACATGCTTTCCCGTAGTGAAGTTTGAGTTCACGTTTCAGGAGGCAGGATGAGACATCCTCAGGGGCCACCTGGATTGGTGCCCTCTGAGAACCCCACAGCACCCCAAGAAGTACAGCTCAATTGTGTGTCTCAGACAGAGTGCATTTACTGCGGGGGCACACTCCTGATTGGAGGTGGAACCGTGCTGCCCTCCTTTACTCCTTTACTCCTCCTTTACATTACTTGAGTAATGTTTTACACTACCGGGCTGCGTGTCATGTAGTCCAGCCTTTATGCCGTCCAAGACGTCTCTTCTCCCAGGCTGATCATTCATAGTTTTTCAACCATTCTCGTTTGGCCTCCTTTCTGGTCTTTATCATCTTATTTACCCTTTTTGTGTGTGTGCTCTGGTTTATCCCTCTCATATATGAGGCCCTGAACTGAAGATGTTACTGCAGGTGGGACCTGACTGGTGTGGAATAGAGGGAGATCATCACCTCCCTGGTTCTGCATACCATACCTTTATTAATACTACCAAAGTTTCCATTAGTTTTGGATCCTCACCGTTTGATGCAGTGTATTTCCTGATCCCCTCAGCTTTGGGTTATCAGTGGATTTAATAAGCAACTCAGTTTCTCCTCATTCAAAATGCAGAAATGGCATTTGCCAAAAATAACCTTCCCTTCTGTCACTAAGCCAGCAGCCAGCTTTCTTTAGTTATGGCCACTTTCCCACATGCAGACCCATGTAGTCACTGGGCATCCAGCTGCATCTCTCCGTTTGTTTGAGAGACTCTCCTCTCTTCCGTCTAATGGGCGGACACCTCCCTTCACTGCGGCAGTGACAGCAGAATAAGAACGAGGCGGTCCCACCCTTGCGGCCCTGTCTGCCAGCCCGAAGCATCTCTCCACCACCACCCCACCAGGAGATGGAACTGAAGGGGTGTTGCACTGGTGCTGGCAGTCTAGTCCCCAGTCATCTGTGGCATTTGCTTTGACTTTGACTTCACTTATAAAATGAAGGTCATTTTATTAACAGCCGCGTCTGTTGATTTCCTGCCAGGTGCTGAACGCACAGGTTCTAGAGCTTGACTGCTGGTGTTCAAATCCTGACTTTTTTTTTTTTTTTAAGATTTTATTTATTCATTTGACAGACAGAGATCACAAGTAGGCAGAGAGGCAGGCAGAGAGAGTGGGGGAAGCAGGCTCCCTACTGAGCAGAGAGCCTGATGTGGGACTCGATCCCAGGACCCTGAGATCATGACCAGAGCCGAAGGCAGAGGCTTTAACCCACTGAGCTACCCAGGCGCCCCTCAAATCCTGACTTTTCATCACTGACTGCTCAGGGAATCTTGAGAAACTGACCTCATTTCTCTGAGCCTCTGTTTCCTGTGAAATGGGCACAATGTCATACTTTGCTTACAATGTCATTGTCATAATTAAATGAGTTAATATACATAAAGTGCCTGGCAGATAGAAAACACTCACTAAGTGTTAGCTGTGACTAGCATTGTTTCTCCATGGTAACCCCACAAATAGTCTCTGTTTTACAGGTGAGGACACAGGCTAATGGAAATGAGCTGGTAGTTCAAAGCCCACGAGATCAGTAGGAGGCAGAACCAGGATTTGAACTTAAATCTATTTCCAAGGCATAAATGCTCTCTCCTTTATTCCTTGTTGTCCCTTGTGGGATTAATAACACCTTTCACTTATACCCTTTTGTTCAGATGAAAATAAAATATTCATGAAGGTAAAAAATTTATGAAGATAAAAATGTATGAAATTTGGGGGAAAAGAAAGATGACATAGGTGGGGAAAAGAAGGTGCAGTCATTATGATTAGAAAAGCTTCTGGATTTAAGATCACTGAAATTTCAGTCCCATTATGTCTGTTTGTTGCTTTGATAAAAGAGATCAGTCATAACACTAATTATATGAGGCATATTAATAGAGTCAATTATGCTTATGCAGATTTTTCTCTTGCTCTGATGAAACAAAATAATTCTTCCAAGAGACATTTAATTTGGTGCCATTTTTCCTGCCAAAGTCTAAATGTACTTGTAGAGATGGGAAGACATCTGCTTTTGAGATGCACAGTAACAGAACAGTAACTTTGCAATTTTGCAGCTTCCCAAAAAGCGAACATAAAAGTTTGAGCCCCTTCTTAATTAGATTGTTTTTCTTTTCTTTTCCTTTCCTTTCTTTCTTTTTTTTTTTTAAAGGTTTTATTTATTTATTTGATAGAGATCACAAGTAGGCAGAGAGGCAGGCAGAGAGAGAGGGAGGAAGCAGGCTCCCTGCTGAGCAGAGAGCCCCATGCGGGGCTCGATCCCAGGACCCCGAGATCATGACCAGAGCCGAAGGCAGAGGCTTTAACCCACTGAGCCACCCAGGCACCTTTTCCCTTCCTTTCTTTTCCTTTCCCTTCCCTTCCCTTCGTTTTCCTTTTCCTTCCTTCCTTCCTTCCATCCTCCATCTCTCTTTATCTTTAAGAAAAACAAATTTTTTTTTTAAGATTTTATTTATTTGACAGAGATCACAAGTAGGCAGAGAGGCAGGCAGAGAGAGATAGAAGGAAGCAGGCTTCCCGCTGAGCGGAGAACTTGATGCGGGGCTCGATCCCAGGACCCTGGGATCATGACCTGAGCCAAAAGCAGAGGCTTTAACCCACTGAGCCACCCAGGCGCCCCTTAAGAAAAACAAATTTTTACAAATAGAACAATATAGGGTAATGATTGTATCTACATTTCCCTTTCATGGGTCCACCAAGGAATAGAAAGGGTGTTCTGGATTTCGCCCCCTAGATCCACGCGTCCTCATCATTCACTGGCATTGACATTCACCTGTTTTCTAAATCCAGAGCCAATGTCAGCCGTGACCCCTGCCATTCTTTTGTATGCTGTGTCTGATCTGTCAGCAAACCCTATGGGTTCTCACTCTCTCTTCTTTGTAAAAATAAACCGTTAATTTTTGGAGAGTTTTAGGTTTATAGACAAGTTGTAAAGTTAATGGGGAGAATTCCTATACCTGTATCCCAAGCCTGGTTTCCCCTCTTGTTCCCAGTTTAGTTACTGTGGTCCATTTATCACAACAAAAGGGCCACATTGATCCATCTTTATTAACTAAAGTCCTTCCTGGATTCTAGATTCCCTTGGTTTTTCCTTGATGTTCTGTTCCTGTTCCAGGGTCCCATCCAGGACTCCCCAGTTACATTGAGCTGTCATATCTCCTTAGGTTCGCTTTGAGAGTTTCTCACAATTCCCTGGGTTGTGGTGACCTTGACACTTGTGAGGAGTACTGGTCAGGCATTTTTTGAGGATGCCTTCTCTTGGGATATGTCTGACATTTTTCCTGTGATTAGTTGGGGGTTCTGGGTGCCACTCTCACTATGTTTATGTCAAGGGTACATGTTGTCTGCATGACTTACCACCGATGACATTGGCCTCTATCATGTGGCTGAGGTCTGTGTCTAGGATCTCTGCCGTGTGAAGTTACTCTTCCCCTTTCCATGTTCTGCTCTTTGGGAGGAGGTTCCTGTGCAGCTGTGAACTTTCTTTTCACTCATTCATGATATGTCCTAACTCTGTCCTCCTCTTCCCTACTGCCACCGCTCTGGTTCAGGCCACCATCACCTTCCAGCTATGTGGCTCCTGGACCCAAAACCTGCTTGAGCCCTCCTTGTGACTTGGAATGACCGAGAAGGCCTTCCAGTGCACCCAGGCCCCCTGTTTCTCCCTCTCTACCCATCCTGCCCTCACTTGGCTGTGGCCACACCACTGTTCTCGCTGCTCCTTGAGCTGCCGGACCCTCCTGCCCTGGGCCTCTGCACCTGCATTTCCTCGGCTTTGGAACATCCTTCCTGGCCCCAGGTGATCTGAGGCCTGGCTCATCTTTTTTTTTTCCCCCTCCAGATCTCTGAGCCCTTGCATTGCATTTGCTCTGTAGTCCTTCTCACCAGGAGGCCCTGAGCTGAGTGTTTATGGCCAGCCTCCCTGTGGAAGAGTGTAAATTTCTTAGGGGCGGGGACTGTCCATCCTGTTCGCTGCGGTACTCCCAGGCCCTGGCACAGAGGACACAGTTGAGTGAGAGAGTTGTGTTTGGTGTGGAATCACCACTCGGAGGCAAGTTGTTCTGCCCTCGCTTCACATTTTGGGAAGATTTTAGAGAACTTTGTTTTTGTGCCCTTCTGCCCTGCCTCTAGTAAGACTCATAATTTAGGCTACTTAAAATAACAACCTTAGAACTCTGAAAATCAAGGATTTCTAAGCATCTGGACCTCAGGAACTCATGGGCAGTGTTGTGATGTAGAGGTTACTAGCTGTCTCGATAGCTCTGTCACTCGCCAGAAAGGGAGCATGCTGGCCAGCCGCAGAGCTGTGGGAATGACCCCCACACTGGGAGCTCCCAGGTTCTCCGCGGTGTTCCACTGTGAGCTCTGCCTGGAGCTGTGAGGGACGTTTCTGTAGCACCTTGCTTTTCCTTCATCGCCGCACACTAGCCTGCTCAGATTGTGCTTGGCATGAGAACAAATCCAGGTGCTGAGGGAAAACAGACTGGGCCTAAATAAGAAAATTTTTAATAAAAATCCCCAGGAAGTTCTTTCTTTTATCTTTTCATACTCTTTGTTCTGCTTTTAGAGACACTGGTAATCTTCATGATACACTGAGTGAGCCCTGTTTTTCAGGCTGGTGGAAGGTTTCTCCACTCTGACGAGTCCAGAAAATCTAGCTGTAGGCCACTGGAGAAAGTGTAACCTCCTGAGTTACTGATGGGAGCAGCTCTGGCTTCCTCAACGGGAGGTCACCCTTGACGGTTATTCCCAGAGATGGATGTTGTGCATGTGTATTTGTGTATGTGTGCCCCTCTGTGTGTGTGTGTGTGTGTATATTGGAAAGGGGCCCACCATGAGGACAGTTGTTGACTTGATCGGCTGTATGGGGAAACACAATTTAGGGGCAGGAGTGGAACATAGTCCAACCATTTCATTTTTCATAGGAAGGATGGAGCCTGGAGGGGTTGAGAGACCGGCCTGAAGTTCTCTGGGAGAGTAGCAGAAGCTAGCAGAGTGGGTCTAGAAGCCCAGGCCCCCAGTTCCCTGTCCAGCAAAGCAGCTCTGTGGCATTGTGCCCTTGCTACAGGCTGGAGACCGCCCCACTGCCCATGCATTATATTATTTTTTTTAATTTTTAAAATTTTTGAAGATTTTGAAGATTTTACTTTTAAATAATGGCTACACCCAACGTGCAGCTTGAACTTAACAACCCCAAGATCAGGAGTCACAGGATGTACCGACTGAGCCAGCCAGATGCTCCCCCATATGCATCCTTTGACTTATCTTCTCTGTCTCCACCTATGGTAAGACTCTTGGCATCCTTACCTTGGGGACGAGAAAACTGACACTCAGCGAGTGACCCTACCGAGGTCACCCAGCTAACACATAGTAGGACTGGGATTCGATGCCTCGTCCCGCATCCCTGGAGCCTGTTCTTTGTGACGACAGTGTCCATGAGGCCCTTCCAGCTGCCTCTGTCCCTTCTCCACATTGTCTGCCATGTCTCTGGTCCCCTGGGAAAACACTGTGTGTCTGCCAGGAGTGGCCTCCCAAGACCACCCAGCTCTGGGGCCCACGGTGGGTGCATGGCCGTGTCTCACTGTGCCGTCTGTGTCCTGCGGGGAGCGTCCAGACAGGCCCCTCGAAGAAGGAGCTGCCAGACTTCTAGCAGTCCGCGTTCAGACTGTGCTCTGTCTCGTATTCACGCGCAGTCTCTCGGCTGCAGCGGCTGCCCTGTGCTCGTCACCACGAATCTGCAGAGCAAACGCACTGGGCCCTCTGAGGCGGCAGGTCCCGCCCCCTCGGGAGTGAGGAGCGTCCAGAATGGAGGCTCAGGGTTTGTTCAGAGTGGATTGCCGGTTGGGGTGGACTTGGGTGTGACATGGGTCTGCAGTCAAGCACTGGCCCGAACACGGTCAGTCTCTGTGAGCCTGGGCAGGTTCCTTGACTCTACTTCTCAGATGTCTCAACAGTCCAAGGGCACGAGGTGCTGCACCCCCACCACGCTGGTGCGGTGAGGAGTCCATGGGATAGCGTTGCAGAAAGTGTGCAGAACAGTGTGGCCCAGGACTCTGTAAAACCACCCCTGTTGGGAGCATTTAAACATCTCCCCGTGTCCTACCTGTTCCTCAGCGCTCCCAGATTTGGGAGGAGACTCCAGAGGGGTGCGGACCCATGGCCGTCCTTTGGGAGGCGTGACCGTGGTGCCCTGTGCGGGGTTCTGGGGATGCGAGTGTGAAGTCTGTCCGTGAAAATGCAGAACCGTACACGGTGTTCAGGATTCTTGGAAACGCCTCTGAGTGGAAATACCATTTGGTGATTTCTTGGCATGCATGGCAGGTGTTAGATAAATGAGCTCAGCTGTGACATTTGAGTCAGCACTCTGTGCAGCTTGAACACTTGTGCGTGCCGTTCAGCCTGGTGGGCACGGGAAGTGTTCCCACACAAACGTGACCCTGGCCATGAAAAGTTAGTACTCTTGGGCAAAGAGGTTCTGCGCCTCTTGGTAGCTGTCTAGGCTTTTTTTTTTTTTTTAAGTGGGGGAGGGGCAGAGGGAGAGGGAGAGAATCTTAAGCAGGCTCTATACCCAGGACAGAGCTGGACATGGGGCTCTATCTCACAACCCCGAGATCATGACTTAAGCTGAAAGCAAAAGTTGGATGCTTAACCGACTGAGGCACCCCCAGCTGTCTAGATTTTTACTTACGTGGTTTACGCTGCGATTGGAAGGAAGATCCTGGTGCCATAGCCTCTCTAGACTCAGGAGTACTCTTCTGTCCGACAGGTCTGTACTCCAGGGGCAGAGGGGAGAGGGGAGAGCAGGGGAAGAGGCCCAGATCTGATTTCGTACCTCACCACATCCCAGCTGTGTGGCCCAGCCACCCTGTGTCTGTCAGTGCCTCTGGTGTCCTATCTGTAAAATGGGAACGGGAGAGCTTGTGTGCGGTAGCAGCAGACACCGTGCTTGGTACCTCAGTGCTACTGGTGGGGGAACCAGTGTTCTATTTCTGGGATTGGGAGGGAGAGAAGGACTTGAATGCCTAGCCTAACAGATAAGAGTAGAGCTGGGGTTTTTGCATAGTTTGAAGAACGGTTTGATAATAGGAACTACAGGGAGCCAAGTGACACGTTCTGAGTCTGAGTGTTGGAACAGTAACGGGCTGCCACGTGCTGAGAGAGGTGCTTCTCGAGGCCATACCTGACAATGGGGAGTCCTTCCAGCCCTTGGCGGGAGAGCCACAGCCGACTGTCCAAATGAGAAAAGCAAAGAAATGTGTATGCAGGGGGCCCCCCTCTGAAAAGTTTTCAGCTTGGTCTTCATGAAACCTGGTGGTAGGGACTGATACACCGAGCTGCTCAAATGTGAGCTAAATGGATGGTTGATGATGTGTTGGGGAAACCGTGCCTCTAGGAGAGGGGATGTTCCGGTTCCTCTTCACCGGCTGCCTTAAATATAGTCGGAGGGGGCGAAGCCTTGGAGGTGGAAGCAGATGTGTTTCTGGGCTCCTAGGGGAAAATAGGGGTCCAGGGGCAGAGGGAAGGGATGGGTGGGGGCAGTTAAGATGAGAAAAGCTGGGGCTGGGGGTGAGGCCTTCCCTGTGCTTGGGTAGATGAACAGGAGTGGGGTGGAGGGAAGGCTCAGCGACCAAGAGCTCTGTACTTGGTCCGGAAGCAGACGGCCAGGCTGTGGTCTGTCCTCACCCCATTTTCCTGCCAGAGTGCATCAGCCACCTCAGCTTTTGTACAGGGACCGTCTGGACGCTATCTTGAACTTAGTTCGTTGTTAGCTAAAAATGGTTTCTTTCTTCTTTCTTAGTATCCGGTGGAAATCAGGAAGTATGAGTATGACCCAAATTTTGCAATTCGTGGACTTCATTATGATGTGCAGCGGGTAGGTTTCATTGTCGTGTTTTTCTACATTTTAATGGAGTTTGGGAATAACGTACTCTCAGCGCTTTTCTTTGCTGAACACAGAAAGTGATTTTAAATTCTATTCCTTGGGGCTGCAGAGCTGAATTATTAAAAAACATCTTTGGATAAAGTCTTTTGCAAATGACTGTATTAGAAGAAAGTGAATGTGTTTAGCTACTTGGAAGATACTCCTTATTTCTAGAATCTGTTTTTGGTGTTCTGAGGAGCAGCCAGTTGTCCTGTTGTTTTTGCAGATCAGTCGTTTCCTTAACGGAGTGCACAGTGCTTTTTTAAGATCTTAATTATTAGAGAGAGAGAGCTTGCGCAGGAGCATGGGGGAGTGGGAGAGGGAGAAGCAGGCTCCCCACTGAGCAGGAAGCCTGACGTGGAGCTCAATCCCAGGACCCTGGGATCATGATCTGAGCCGAAGGCAGAGGCTTCACTGACCCAGCCCCCTGGCGCCCCCACAGTGCTTTAATCAACAAGCAGTTCTGTCCAACACGTACACTGTGCCTCTTTGCCACGTCCACCTGGTGTTGCTAGGATTTATGAGGACCCCTGAAATTCTCGTTAAATATGCGGCTTGCTATCCATTATTCACCTGCATGTGTGTTTATGTTTTTGAAGGCAGTGTTGATGAAGATTGATGCTTTCCATTACATCCAGTTGGGAACCGTCTACAGGTGAGCGAAAGAGGAGGTAAATTTTAATTCACTCACAGTAACCAAGTGGCTTTGGGTTTCAGGACCCACTGACTGCCTGGTGATGAAGAGGATTGTAGTGTGTGTATTTGTGATTTATTCATTCATTCATTCAAGAACATTTACTGGGGCCTATTAGGCCAGATCTGGGGGGTTTGGCTTACAAGGATGCCCCAGGGAGCTTGGAGTGTAGGTTGGAAGCCGTGTAAATAAACCAGTAACTGCAGTCCATAGTGACCAAGGTGATGATGGGGTTTAGACCATTAGGGGACGCTCTGGAGGGGGTTCTGAGGGAGGATAGGCTCTCTAGAGGTGCCCATCTGCCAGTTGAGTGAGGGTTCCGGAGCCGAGGTTTTGGGTGGGGAGGGAGGCTGGGGTGAGGTAGTGGGTTCTTGCTCCAACCATGGCAGTAGAGTAGTTCGGATATTAAGGAACCCCCCCACCCCCATTTATTAGAATTAGTAGAAGCACTTAGCTCAGTCCAGAATCTTTGTCACTTTGAAAATGAAGGATTTTACCTTTTCTAATTCTGGAATTTGGGGAGGATTTAGGAATATGGTTATTATACCTTAAAAACAGGTGTGCCTGCCTTAGCTTCTTCTTTCACAAACTCATCATTAAAATTAATGTTTTTCTGTCCAACTTAAGCATGCATACTGTTCTGATCAGATACTGCCGAGAGCGTCATGGCAGACCACAGTAGCCCTTTGTACCCCTCCCCACCCAAGCCCTTACACTCTTCACTTTTTCTTCACGTCTTTCTTCCTGTTTCTGAATACTGTGCTCATACTTCTGTTTCCTAATTTAATAATTCTGGATGTTGTCTCTGCTACGGGACAGGACTGGGTGTGCATACACGTCCCACTTCTGTGGGCTCACACTTGTCCGTGAGTGTCGGCTGGTTCCGTGAGTGTCGACGTCCTCCGGCGTCGTTCGGGTCATGACTCTGCAGGTCTTGTTCCTTCTGATATTCACACCATGTCATGCACGGTGACCGCTCTCCTCCTTGTATAGTATTTGCTTGTTCTCAGATTTGTTTTCTGTAGAGGTATCCTGAGTTTTTTCTAAATGCTCCATCACCAGAATCATCCCTGTATTTATTCCCAACGATTCAAGTGTTTTAGGTACGCTATCAGTTACTTTTGTGTTTGACTGACTACTCCTCTGCTCTGACCTTCTCTGATGGCTTGACCTGGGGCTTGGGTTTGCCTCTCTCTCTACTCCGCGATGCCCGTCTCTTCCTCTCTCTGGCTTTACTCCATCATTCTGCTGGAGCACATCCCCTAGAGCTGCCCAGTGCCTCTCAGGGCTGAGCCTTTCTGGGGGGGCTATGGCAGCTAATCAGTTCTTCACTTTGGTGTCCCTTGCAGGCCCCTATTCTTAGTTTGCTAAGGCAGAAGCCCCCTTCTCATCTGCTACGTGTCTTCCACAAAGATGTTGAAATGTCTCGTCTGCTGATGTCCTTGCTCTCATATCCTTTCATTGTTTGAGGAGTTTCTTCTTTTTATTCTTATTTATTTTTTATTTTTTAAAAGATTTTATTTATTTATCTGACAGAGATCACAAGTAGGCAGAAAGGCAGGCAGAGAGAGAGGAGGAGGCAGGCTCCCTGCTGAGCAGAGAGCCTGATGCGGGGCTCGATCCCAGGACCCTGGGATCATGACCTGAGCTGAAGGCGCTTTTTTTTAATTTAAGAGAGAGCTTGTGTGTGCAAGCTGGGTGGGGGCACAGAGGGGGAGAGAGAGAGAGAATCCCATGTAGGCTCCACACCCAGCACAGAGTCCAACGAGGGTCTCAGTCTCACGACCCTGAGATCATGACCTGAGCTGAAATCAAGAGTCAGGTGCTTAACTGACTGAGCCTCCCAGGTGCCCCTTTATTCTTTTACTATTATTTTAATGGTTTTTCAGGAAGGAGAAGAGACGGTATTGATGAAAATAATAATATTTGTGATAATAAATAGCAACGAGCAGATATGAAGTCTTGCTACGGCAGACACCATCATAAGTGTTTTATTTGTGTTAACTTATTTGATCCTTGAAAGAACCTTATGAAGTAGGTACTGGTATTAGGCCCAGAGATGTTAAGTAACTTGAGCAAGGCCACACAGAAGTAGAATTCTGACCCAGGTGGTCTGGCTCTGGAGCCTGTGCCCATGGCCTACATGCAGCATGGTTTGTTGAACGGATTAGGCTAATGGAATCCTTCACAGGTCTTTCGGATCTGTTCCTCGTGTCTGTTCCTGCCATCAGCTCTCTGGCTCAGACACTTAATCCTTTTCTCTTGGGCCCTTGCAGTTTCCTGCTATGGGTCTATCCTGGACATCATTGCTGGACTGATGCATCTAAAGCATTGCCCTCAACAGACCCTCTCTTCTGCGATCCTGGATGGCTCCCACTGCCTAGAGAACAGAGCCCACACCTCTTAGGTTTCCCACCAACCTTCTCTAAAACCGTATCCCACTCTTCTTCCACATACAGCCTTTCCCTTTCTGGATCAGTTAAGACTCTTGGTTACAGGTATGGAAACCCGACTCAGACTGGGTAAACCAGAAACACAACAGTGGCTCACCTGTGGTGCGGCTCAAGGGACAGTGCCCGTTGCAGGCATGTCTGGTTCCAGGGTTCAAATTGATGCTGTCAGAACTCTTTCCATCTGTTGGCTCTCTCCCTCGGGGTTTGCTCCAGGCAGGCCCCTCTGCAGGAGATCCCTGGTGACACCCCTGGCTGAGGTCAACAGGAGCTGGGGACGGTCTCTTCCCAGCAGTCAACAGCCAATCTCAGCGTGTGTGAGGCAGTTGCACACAGCACATCTATTCCTCTCCTCTGAGGTCTCCTTTCGCGCTGCTTGCCATCTGCTCCTGCTGCTGTTCTGCCAGGGTGCACGTTTCCTTCCTTGCTGCTGCTTTGGATCTCACCCATCCTTCCTTCAAGGCTGGCTGGTGCTGAGGCCACACCCTCTTCTCAGCCCGACATGGTCTATTCCTCCTCTTCTCAGACCGCACAGTCCTACAGCTCCTAATTGTCTTGTTTCTTCTCTAGGTAAGTTGTCCATCATGTTAGGGAGTATGGACAGGGCTAGGCAGGGGAAGCCAGTTGAGGCACTGGCAGGAAAAGGAATGTCCGTGTTCAGGTCCTGAAGGTCACTGTGGTCGCAGCGCTGAGGGGTGTGGCGGGCTGAGGACTGTGCGCACGTGGGCTCTGGAGTCCCACTTCCTCAGCATGGGCCCCGGCCTCACTGCTCCCATGCTAGCAGCTTCTTGATCATCCTGAAGCCGTGGTTTGCTCCTCTGTAAAACTGGCCTGATGCTGCCGGCGGCCCCAGGGGTGGCTTGTCGTGTAGCCCAGGGTGGGCCTGGAGCAGGAGAGGCACGCAGAATGTCCCTGCTTTGCCTTCCCCAGAAAAGTGGTGCGGATGAGCTCTTGGCAGGGCAGAATGCCCCCAACTCAGCCTTGCCCATCTGACACCTGCTGTGGGTCCCCAGCTCCTCCGTCAGGTTGAATTTGTGTTGGGGGCTGGGGAGCCAATGGCACAGGGCAGAGGGGGAGGCAGACTTGCTGTCTCCACAGCCCCATTTTGTACCTGTGATTTAAGTTCTGACTAGGGATCTCGTGAAAGCCTCTGCTTATTCTCATCACAGGCACACCGGCAAGGCTTTGCTGGTGCCGGCTGTATACTCCTCTGTATATGGGAGCTCATCCAATCTCGGTTATGCCTGGAGGCAGGTACGATTATTGGTCCCCATTTTAAAAATGACGCTGAGACCCAAAAGAGGTTCCATTGCTTGTCCAGGTACTATTCCTACTAATGGAGGAAGCTGGGATTTGAACCCCCAGGCAGATTCTACGGATCTGTGCTCCTAATGTTTGTATCTCTTACAGCCACATGGCTCCCCGTAAAGTACTTTGTGTTTTGACCCTCGCACTGGTTGAGGCTGCATCTGGGCGCAGCTGTCCGCGGCCCAGAGCCTGGGGCCGCCCGTCCTGTGGGCTGCTGCACCTGTGGGCCTGCCTCCTGTGGGTTCCCACTTTCCAGAGTGGACTCCTCTCACCTCACTGCTGCTTTTGAGTTGACATTTAGACATTACCAGGGCAGCTTGGGAAGCTGTGAACCTGTGTTAGGGCAGGGCCTTGTGTGGGGGCAGGAAAATGACTCACCCAGCAGAGTTCTTCTACTTTTTATAGTTTCCTTTTAAGTGTTAGAATCTTGGGCGGGTGCACACCTGAGCAGGAGCTCTGCCCCAAGGTCACTGGCCAGAATGATCGGGAAGTACAAGGCCTCCTTTGTTTTCAAAGGCTGGAAGTTGTAGCAAGTTAATGAAGGTGGGGGGAGGGGCAAAATACTAAAGAATCCCCTGGGGTATTTTTGAAAGTTATAGGAGGGCGGAGAACAGAAGAAGGAGGCTGAAATTATATTTTCATTCCACTTACATATCAAGTATAAATTACATTTTGTATGTATTTTAATGCCATCCAGGTGGTTTTATAAGGTAAGCGGCCTGTTCGTATTAGTAAGTGAGGCTCGCAGTGCATCATTCGTCCTCCCACTGTATGTGGTGCTGGGTGGATTTTCCCTCATTCCTCCTGTGGTCACCTCGCCACAGATGTCTTGTTTCTCAAGCACCTTCCCTAGAGAAGCAGCTGGGAATAGACATTTTTCTCTGTGAGGCTCTAGAGTGGACAGTGCCAGGTGAGGAGACGCGAGAGCATTCAGTCCCCAGCGAGAGCATCTGCTCATGGCGCCGGCGGCAAGGTCACTCTGCCTCCAAAATTTATATTTCCCTTCCTGGAGGAGTTGGATTCATTTGCAGATTCTCCCGTGGCTTCCAGACACAGGCAGAGGGCACATGTTACCTTGGCTTTTTATAGGTGAAGAAACTGGCACGGACTGTCACATAGCCTTTGGGGTCATCCCTTCTGGAGGTGGCACCCAGGCTTCCTGCCGTGTCATGGGGTTTAGTCCACCTGAGCCTCATGCTTGGCTTTCCCCACCTCAGCGCTGACCTTCTTAGGTCAGAGTGTTAGCCAGTAGGAGGACAGAGACAAAGCTAGATTTTTTCTCCCTGATGTATTAAAAACATAAAAATGGAAACATAGACCCACCCCAAAGTGAACCCTACCCCCAAAGCAAAGGAAGGCCATGTACTTTGTTGAGAGAGGCGGTGTGACATCAGTGATTGAAGAGCCTGGGCCCCTAGAGCCAGAAAGCCTGGGGTCTGGTCCTGTCCCACCACTTTGGTGACCTTGGGTAAGATTCGTGACCTTTCTGGGCCTCAGTTGCATCTGTTGGGAAATGGGAAGATGTTAGTGCTTCCCTCCTAGGATTGCTGAGAAGTAAGTGAATGACTGTATGGAGTTCACACGTGGCTTCCCTAGTAGGTGTTATTTTTCCTGCCCTTGTTACCCACAGAATCCTGGTGGCGGTAGTGGCAGCAGCAGCTTCTTGCCTGTTACTTGTAGCCGTAACCCGTGGCACATCTCGCCTCCTCGTGACAGTGACATCTTGCACCTGGGCTGAAAAATCCCAGCAGTTGCCCAAGGTCTGAAAGTCACTGCTCTTGCTAGTTGAGTCTAACTGCACCACTTGTGATTTTTCCAGAGGCCTCAGTGTTGTCCCTGATGAAGAAGTCATTGAAATGTACGAGGGGTCCCATGTGCCTCTGGAACAGATGAGCGACTTTTATGGAAAGGTAATGGGAGATTATTTATTTAAATCAGCCTGTCAGCAGATACAGCCTGGTAGACTTAGGATCTCTCTGAGCGCCTCTGTGGAACTGACAAGGGACTTTGGGACTGTTTCGGTCGGCCCTGGATTTGAGAGAGGCTGGTATGGTGGCATCTCTCCTAGGCCCCTCATGATTCCCCTTTCTTATTCTCCCTACTTGATGAAGATTCTTAATACCTTCCTTGCACCAACCCTTGTCTATAGCCCCCCACCCCAAGGCATGTCCCCACTTTCTAGATGAAGTCAGGGCAGCTGTGGTTGCCTTCCCTGAGTTCGAGGACAGCAGGTCACCCTGGACTTGAAGGGAAGTTTCTGTTTCTCTGACTTTGGTAGTTCTCTTTGCTTTCTGAATTTTTGCTCATCTTATTAGGTGCACTCTTAATTTGCACTGTCAAAATGCAATAGAAGCTGCCCAGTCAGCTGGTAAACTTGGGGTTACTAACTGCAGGCATGCAGAGAAAGGCTCTTTCGCAGGCTCATAGATGGCTGCGTGGGGGCACTCACATTTGAGAGAGCTACATGGCTTTCTGTGCCATCCCATGGGCAGTAGTCCACTTGCCGGCTTTCCTCTGGGTTTGACAGGAGCGTGTGCGCTTCAAGTTAGAACTCGTGGGAATGTGAGAGTGATTAGATTTTTTGGGGGGAAAATCAGGGCACTGCCTTGGATTTCACTGTTGTGCTTAAGAGTACGATGTCAGCTCTGCGGGGAATGATAAGAAAGAAGGTGAACGCTTCTACTTTGCTATTGTTAGAACTGCCCTTGGGGTGCGGGATCCAGATGTTGATGACCAGAACCCCCCAGGGGAAATGTCCCGTCTGGTTCTGCTGTGGTGTTGGCCTCCGTTTCTGACACCGTCCTCCCTGCCTGCAGAGTTCTCATGGAAACACCATGAAGCAGTTCATGGACATCTTCTCCCTGCCAGAGATGTCCCTCCTGTCCTGCGTGAACGAATACTTCCTCAAGAACAACATTGACTATGAGCCTGTGCATCTGTACAAAGACGTCAAGGTGAGAGGCAGTGGTGCCACGTCTCACAGAGGGTTTTAGCAGAAGGGACAGCGTCGTTAGCCTCCTTGGGTTGGGCGTTTGCATGGAATCTCTTTAATTTATGGTTTTACCATGAAAATTGTTTAGAACGATCTTACATCAGGACAATTGGAAGTCAGTGTATCTTTGTGTTAAAGGAAGAGGGTGCTCATATTGCCATCGGGGTTTCTAATTCTTGCTGACCGAAGGCCAGCCCCGGTGCATCTGGTCAGAGGGGTGGGTGGTGGCTGAGGTCCAGCCCGGCCCAGCTCACCCCCGAGCCTGCCTGTGGAGGGGGTGACTTCACACACAGGCTGCAGCCCTTGGAACTGCTGTTGCTCAGAGCGGGCCTTTCTCTTGTACACGGAGGTTCCGTGCAGGCCTTCCCAGGCCCTGCAAAAGCTGTGGGAAAACCCAGTTGGAGAGGTGGATAGATAGCCGTGAAACTTACATGCAGATATACACACATCATTTGTGTAACTTTGTATCTGTATATGTTGATTTATGTTCACATGTGTTTATATTCTTTACACTATCCACTTTTTTCAGTACTTAAAAATATGTTCATGTGTTAATTTATACTAACAATACATGTGTATATCATATACATATATATTAATAAGTGTATTTCTATGTATATATTTACATACATAGCATATATTATTTAAGTACTTATATTTTTAAGAGATCTGAATTTATGCACTGCAATGTTTTCATTATATGCTTATGACTAATTTTAAGTTTTGACTGCCTTAAATCATGGGTTTTGGGAAGATGGAGGATGAATTCTCGTTTCTCAATATTAGTCTGGTATTATTTGAACTAAAATTGAGTATTTAGTTTCTGTTCTCCTCTTTGTGTGCACAAATGCTTTATCTTTAAGAATCTTTAAGTATCATATGTAGTAAAAAAAAAATAAAAGGACGACTTGTAGTTATATGACCCTCGCAGTCATGAGGAGAGCTGTTTCCTTGATGCTGCCAACAGAGAGCATTTAGGTCTATTCCAGGCACTGGTTTTCTGAGAGCTTCACCCATATAACTAATTAAGTCCTCACAACCAGGCTTGGAGGTAGGTGCTATCATTCCTCTCATTTTACAGATAAAGGTATCGAGGCACTGAGAGGTTGAGTCACTTGCCCTGAGTCACACAGCTAGTAAGTGGTAGAGCCTAGATTTGCAGCCAGGAATATTGGCTCTGGCTTGCTCTGTGAACCTCTGCTTCTGCCGATCTGAAGTTGAGACAAGCCTGTGACCAAGGTTGAGTTTGTAGTTCGGAGGTACTCACGCTTGGTAGAAATCGCCTACCGGTTTTTGAAGGCTGATGGTCCAGTTTTTTTTTTTGATGGTCCAGTTTTGCCTGCAGTCTGGTCCCCTGCTGTTTCTCCCCCCAAAAGTTCCCGTGTGCCTCCAGGAGAGCCACCTCTGCGGTGGACCTGCTTGGTGCCTCTGGGAGTGGGGCTGTGCTCCGACCCCCGCCAGGCGTCAGGCTGCTGTAGCCCGAGGCCTGTGAGGGGCTCATGGCCTCTTTCTACCCTGGTCCAGATGCCCCGTAGTCATCAGTTCCTGAGACTGCCTAGAAATCGCCATTTACCCCCTGGAATTTTATTCACAATTGTTCTCACAAGTTACCTCCCTCCAATGACCCTGCTGCAAACTGCCGCCGTCGCCATGGAAACCTAAGTGTTGGCCGCCTGTGCGAAATGGCCCAGCCCTGGGATTTCATCTGGTGCTCGGCCAGCCAAGCTTCTAAAGACAGACGTCGTCCAGCACGCGGCTTGTCCTGTCGCTCAGGCTGTCTCACGGACCGTCCCACTCATGAGAAACCTCTCTTTTGACAGGATTCAATTCGAGATGTGCACATCAAAGGAATCATGTACAGCGCGATCGAAGCAGATATTGGTACGTAGCCAGCACTGTCACGAGGGCCGCCTCAGCCTGTCCCTCTCCGGGCCACGAGCGGCTGTCGTTTTCATTCCCAGTGGCGACCGGGGCTCAGCGCCTCCCCCGCGCGGTGCAGCGTGAGGACCTTGCTTCCTCGCATCTTGGATGTCCCCCTCCCCTTTGTCTCAGGACTCGGCCTAATCCTGACCCAGAAAGACAGGCGCTGGCCGCGGCAGGCAGGTCCGTAGTGTGTCCCCGTGGACTGAGGCGGCGGAGTCCTGGTCCCTGAGCTTCCAGGTGCTGCTAGGCCAGCCTGGACCACGCTTGCTTAAGACTTTTCCAGCCCCGAGGGCCCTGGCTGTGCTGGACCCAGAGGCCCCATTTAGGGAGCCCCTGCAGACTGACCCGCCTTGACACTGACCCCGCGTGCGAACGTTTCTCTTGCCCTCAGAGAAGTACATCTGCTATGCCGAGCAGACCCGCGCGGTGCTGGCCAAGCTGGCCGACCACGGCAAGAAGATGTTTCTCATCACCAACAGCCCCAGTAGTTTCGTGTAAGTGGTTGTGGGTGTCCCTCCTGGCTTCCGGCTCGCGTCTTGTGTCCTGTTTATCTTACGGTTGAAAATTTGGAAGATAACATTGCAAAAGTAGTGAATCCCTTTCTTGTTAGACTCACCCTGCCGACATGTTGTTTCAGGGACAAAGGGATGAGGTATATCGTTGGAAAAGACTGGAGGGACCTGTTTGATGTGGTCATCGTTCAGGCCGAGAAGCCAAACTTCTTTAACGATAAGCGGAGGTGAGCGTGTCTTGCCGGGAGAACTAGATTGTCACCCTTTGCTGCCCTGAATACTTAAGTCCTGTGACTTGGTGAAGTCTGTTTGGAAAATCTAACGCATCTGACATTGTAGCTTTTGATTTTGAACCTTGTGGCAAGTAATTACAGGGTGCTTGGGATTAGTGCACAGTGGACGCACAGCGGTCGGCATGGCTCGCACGGATTGAGATGGTTCTCACTTAAGCCCTAGGGGTCGGGCTCTAAGAAAAAGATCGACAGCAATGAAAAAACTAAACTTAGTATTAATTACTTCCTAAGTTAGACCTCTTGATGCAGATGTGTCGTGAAGTTTAATGAAACAGCAGTAACAGCAAACCACCTGCTAGGCATTTTTGGTACACGCAGTTCTCAGTGGTGCATTTAAAATTACAGCTGGATTTTGCAATACCGCAAGACAGGTTTTATGCCAAATGGAGTAAATCTCTACCAAGACTTAGGTAGTGTCTAACTGCCACGGGCAGTAGAAGAGTGGGGAAGTTGTGGGTTATGACAGTGACTAGGGTGTGCTCTTAGCATTAATAGAGGGGGCGGTTCAGGGATCCTAAAATGTTTTCCTTTCTTTTTTTAACATTTAAAAACATTTTTAAAAATTTTTAAAGATTTTATTTATTTTGAGAGAGTGAGCGAGCACAAGCAGTGGGGCCGGGGGACTGAGGGAGAGGAAGAAGAAGACTCCCTACATAGTAGGAAGCCTGATGTGTGGGACTGGATCCCAGTTCTCTGGGATCATGACCTGAGCCGAAGGCAGATGCTTAACTGACTCAGTCACCCAGATGTGCCTAAAATGTTTTCCAGTGGTGGGATAGACCTCTTTACCAAGAGCCATCCCCTCGCCCCCTGCACCCATTTATTTTGTTTTTGTTCTCTATGCGTGGAACACCTGTGTTCATCCCTGTGTTATTTATAATGATGAAGATCAGAGACAACCTAAAGGAACACCCATGGGAGGGAATAATTAAAATACACCATTAACAGTGGTGTATTTGAGGGGCGCCTGGGTGGCTCAGTCAGTTGGGCGACTGATTCTTGATTTTGGCTCAGTTCATGATCCGGATCATGGGATCGAGCCCCACATCGGGCTCCATGCTGAGTGTCGAGCCTTCTTGGGATTCTTCCTCTCCTTCTCCCTCTTCTTGTCCCTGCTTGTGCTCTCTCTCTCTCAAAAAGGGAAAAGATATTCTCTTTTTGGGGAAAAAAGCAGCGAGCACGTTTTATGACTTAAAAACACGTATGAAAGAATTTGTAATCACAACAGTAGAGAAGAAAAGATCAAATCAGTATGCACAGTGATCCTCATTTATGTTCATAAAAAAGAGAAAGATAACAGATGTTATCTTTATAGACTGAAAGACACCTACTGAAATCTTAGGTGTTTATACCTGGGCACTGGGATTAGGGGTCATGTCCCTTTTCTTCATTCTGTTCTGGATTTTCCAGGTATTTTTGTAGTCAGTTTAAATTTTTCTGATCAGAAAAGCAATCCATATAAATGTTACCTTAAAAAAAAGGCAGACGGGCCCCACATGCCTTGGACTTTTGTTCTTTTTTTTTTCTTTTTAATATTAAAGATCTAATTGGTTTTATTAAATGATTCGTGAATTAGGCCACATCACATCTAGCAAGTAGAGGAGAACTCCTGGAGGCCTTTATTCTTACTTCTGTTCTCCATGATAAAGTGATTTGTCTCATCCTCAGATCTGTTTTGTGTCTAGAGTGGCTGGATTTCAAGCACCGAGTGGGACATGTGTAGTAAGGTGGTATTTCCATAAGCTGTGTTTGTGAAGCAGATTTTCTCTGTGTGATCAAATACATTTTAGGAAATCTGAAAGTTTCTCTCCTGGGAGGGTTTTCTAGAGTCCTCAGTGACTCTTAAGAGGGACATAAGTAGTACCCAGTGTTCCCCAAATTTATTTGACCCTGGAGTTCTTTCCTCACTAAATACCTTTTGGATCTTGGGGTCTACAATTTAGGGTGTCTGCACTGGGCCAGGTGGTGTAGTGGTGGAGTTTGGGCTCCAGGCCTTTTCCAAGTTTGTGCAGTACCTTTCTGTTCCCACTGAGTAACCGTGTGGTGTTTCCTAAGCAGAGAGCATGCACAGTTCCCACGGGTCATAGTGTTTCCCTTTCTGTTGTTAGACCTTTCCGCAAGGTGAACGAGAAAGGTGTCTTACTCTGGGACAAGATCCACAAGTTGCAGAAAGGCCAGATTTATAAGCAGGTACCTCGTGACTGATTTCTCCTTTTTGTTCCTTTGCTTTGTGGTCAGTTATAATAACAGCCAATGTTCCTTGAGGCCTCCTGTGTGCTTGGCATAGTTCTCAGTGTTCTCCTTAAATTAGCTATTTATAACTTGGCAGCAAAACTTAAATTTAAGTCAGTGCATTTTTAGTGTATTATGTCTAAATTAACTCAGAATTGAACAGACTTTAAAAACAAAGAATTACTTTCATAGTGTATACAATTTAAGATGTTAGTAGTAAACCTTGGATATTTCTCTTGAAGAAACATTGAGGGACATGGTGTATTACCTTAAATTAGTGATTATCTCCTGGTGAGCTGTGTTTTATATACAGTTTTGATATATTTCGGTATCAGTGAAGCTTTCAGATGTTTGAATAAGTGATTGAATCATTGACCCTTCTTGTGTTACTGAAGTTTATCTCATCCTTTAAAATTTTTATATTTCTGTAAGATTTATAAAACACATGAAAGTGTTTATAAAACACATGAAGTACTGTAGGGTTAAAAAACTTGAAACGTTCCTGGTGGATTTAGCTATCCCACTACTAGCAAGTTAGATCAAGGAAGTTATTAGGACGTAGCTCAGACTTTGCTACAAGAATATTTGCCATGAGTTACAAAATAGATAACAAGGTACATGTCCAAAATTAGGGGATTGATAAAAGGAACCACAGTATTTCTCGCTACTGACATGGTAGATTAGTATTCACTGACACGGTTATAGAATGTTCCGTCTATAAAGATCATTACACAGAGGTATGTACCATATGAATCATTTCTGCAAAGTGCATTTGACTTAGAAGAAAGGTCTGAGAGAATTAATGCAAAGGTGTTTTTATCTTTTATGTTTTGGTACTTAAAATTGTATATAAAAGTAAAACTTTTGCTAAGCTTTAAAAAATTGATATTTTGGGTCACAGGGTATATAGGTTTCTATCTCAGGTGATATAAACTCTCTATTTTTCTATTGTTGCAGGGCAATCTATATGAATTTTTGAAGCTTACTGGATGGAGAGGATCCAAAGTGTTGTATTTTGGTGACCATATATACAGTGACCTGGCGGTGAGGATCCTTTTTTCCTTTTCTTTGCTGGGAGACAGATGTGTTAGTCTCATTTCCTAAGGAATTTCTCTTGCTTAAGACCGTTTCTATGCTTTCATAAAAATGAGGACGGGGTTGCCTTTTTTTTCTTTTGGTCTCATTTGTTACAGAATGGAATGGATCAGAGGTGTAAAAAAGGTAAATTGTTTTTTGAAATGATAGAAATTAGCAATTTACTCAGGATTTCTGAGAAAAAATCTTTCCATCCAGGTAATAGTAAGAAATAAATGCCAGTCTTTTCGTTTTTGTGCTCTTATTAAACGCGGCGGACAAAGAAAAATTCATAAACGTTAGTCAGGCTTCTTTTGCAAGTTCAAAAACTGACATTTCCAGGAAACAGCTATTCGGAGAAAGTGAGGCATTTCATGCCCACTGGCATAACTAGAGCAGCATCGCAAGATGTGAATTATGACTTAATCTATAATTGGAACGAGACTGAGTCAGTCATGTTTCCTGCCACGCCCGGCTCCTGCAGTAACAGCAGGAGACTTCAACACTCCACATTCTATAACAGAAAATTATGCGTTGCGTTTCTGGTGCGGTGAGTTTCTGTTTGCTCAGTGAGCCCAGGCTGGTGGCGTCAGACTTCAGACCATCTGCTGGAGGCAGAAGAGGGAGATGATTCCAGGGCCTTTGGTGCGGGCACACTCTTGCCAAGTGATTCCGTGCCCTGCATGGTCACGTCTGTCCAGCGGGCTGAGGGTCTAGTGGAAGGAATCATGGGCTCAGAACTGGAAGACAGGTTTTCATCCCAGCTCTACTGTTTTCAGCTGGGTGACCTTACACACAGCCTCCAAGCCCCGATGTCCTTATTTGTGAGAAGAATGAAGTAAGATAATGTATGTAGAAGCGATTGGTAAAGTCGAATTATGAAGTGCTACCTTCAGGATGTTGGCGCTACCAGAATGTTTGGCCGAGTGATGTGGTGTCACAGACATTTATTTGCCTCTTGCTGAGGGGTGTCTTTGGGCCTTGATGAGATAACTGTGTGCTGCCCTTGAGGTGTGTGAGTACTGGGCCCTGTGAATGCATGTGCACGCACACGCACACACACACGCACGTGTACAGGTCTTAGCGTTATGAGAGGTGCTCACAAGGCAGTAGTTTCTTCAAGTGTGGTCCCCGTGACATCAGCATCACCTGGGAAACTTGTTAGAAATGCAGTTTCTCGGGATGCCTGGGTGGCTCAGTTGGTTAAGCAGCTGCCTTCGGCTCAGGTCATGATCCCGGCGTCCTGGGATCGAGTCCCACATCGGGCTCCTTGCTTGGCAGGGAGCCTGCTTCTCCCTCTGCCTCTGCCTGCCACTCTGTCTGCCTGTGCTCGCTCTCTCTCTCTAACAAATAAAAAAAAAATAAAATCTTAAAAAAAAAAAAAAAAGAAATGCAGTTTCTCAGGCTTCACCTCAGACCTACTGAGTCAGCAGCTCTGGTGAGGCTTGGTCATCTGTTTTTTAAACAGCTTTTCACACTGATTTGATATCAAGGTAATAATTGCCTCAGAATAAGTTAGGAACTGATCCCTCCTCTTCAGTTTTTCGGAGAGTTTGAGAAGGATTGGTGTTAATTCCTCTTTAAATGTTTGGAGGAATTCACCAGTGAAACTGTCTATCTGGTCCTGGGCATTTCATTGTTGGGAGGGTTTTGATTTCTGATTCCATCTCCTTACTAATTAGAGGTCTTTTCAATTTTCGTATTTCTTCATGAGTTAGTCTTGGTGCATTGTGTGTTTCTGGGAATGTCATCTAGGTTATTCAGGTTGTTGATGTATGGTAGTTTGTAGCTTTTACAATTCTTTTTATTTCCATAGAATTGGTAGTATTGTCACTACTTAAATTTCTGATTTTAGTAATATGAGTGTTCTGGGTTTTTTTGTTTTTGTTTTTTTGTCTTTGTCTAGTTCCTTATGGTATGAAGTTGTTAATTTGGGACCTTTCTTTTTTCACATTAGGTATGGCTGTGGCTATATTGTGTATATAGTGTATGGCTATAAATTTCCCTCTGAGTACTGCATTTGCTGCATCCCATAGGTTTTGTTATATCACGTGGGCATTTGCATTTAAATTTGGTATTTTCAGGGTATTTGGTATAATTTTGGTATAAATTTGGTATAAACAGGGTATTTTCTCATTTCTCTTATAATTTCCTTGACTCGTTGTTTGTTTGAGAGGATGTTCTTTCATTCCCATATGTTTGTGAACTTTTTTTAGTTTTTCCTTCTGTTGATTTCTAGCTTCACTGCTTGTGATCAATAAAGGTACTCTGTGTGATTTTAAAATTTATTACAACTTGTTTTGGGACTTAACATTAAGTTCTGTCCTGGAGACTGTTTCAAGTGCATGGAGAAAGACGTGCATTCTGCTTTTGTTGGGTGGCATGTTCTGCATATGTCTGAGTTCTGGTTGGTCTGCAGTGTTGTTCAAGTCCTATATTTCCTGATGTGTCGTCTTCTGTCTGGTCATTTTTCTGTTATAGAATGTGGAGTGTTGAAGTCTCCTGCTGTTACTGCAGAGCTGACTTGTTTCCTTCAGTTCTGTTAATATCTGCTTCATAGATTATGGCACTCTGATGTTTGGTGCATATATGGTTATAATTGTTATAACAGTTGATCTTTTGTCATTATATAATTGTCATTCTTTGTGTCTTGTGACAGTTTTTGATTTAAGGTCTATTTTATCTGATATTAGCATAGCACCCCTGCTCTCTTTTGGTTACTAATATCTTTTTTAATCCTTTCATTCTGGATGCCTGTCTGGCTAGTTGGTGAAGCACGTGACTCTTGATCTTGGGGCTGTAGGTTTGAGCCCTGCATTGGGTGTAGAGACAATAAATAAATTAGTAAATAGATAGTCTCTTGGAGCATATAGTTAGATCCCATGCCGAGTTTGAAAGCCACTGTTATAAAAGATCAGTTCATTAACATGTCAGAAATTATGTGGCAAAGCACATTATCCTTCAGGGGAGTCACCTTGGGAATGTAGGTACTTCTAATGTTGCTGCTCTTTGTTAACACACATTTGGGTGCCCCTTTTGGGATAGATTTGAGAGCCAGGTTGAGGCACAGGAGAGAATCAGTTTTATTATTAATAATTTATTATCATGTGCTTTAATCTTAGAAATGTTCCAGATGACTTTTTACTTATTTTCAGAAATAAAGCTACCTTCAAAAGTTTGCCACCATTGGGATTATTTAAAAGGTTGTACTGTAGGTTTTCATATATTATAGGAGGAGAAATGCTAAAAGGTTTAAAGAAATTCAGTAGGTGAAGAAAGTAGGCAATATCCTTAGCACTTACAGAGCAGGGATTCTGGCTTTAGGTGAGTAGCCAGTGAACTCCAAAGATTTTAAACCTTATACCACTTTCTTCCTTAAAACCGCAAAACTTTCCTTTATTCTTCAGAGTAAAAGCCTGATTTCCTACTGTTTCCTAC